>JASGAU010341470.1:0-31030 GCA_030220045.1 Australoheros facetus
CTTTGCTGTCTTCGTGGGCTGCAAAGGAGGTGGGCCGGGTCCTTCGAACGATGCGGCCGCTGAATTTTTGACATCGTGCGTCGATATAATCTGTACGCCTGGAACTCGTGCACTGAGAAACGTTCCAGTGCAAAGTGCAATTAAAATGCGTTAAAATTTTTAATTCGTTAATTTCCCTGTAATTAATTAATCGAAATTAACGCGCTTAAAGTCCCACCCCTAAAAAAAATGCTAACATTGTTATGGTTGTGAGCTTTGCTAGTTTAAAGAAATTTCATGATTATACAACAATTCCCAAAATGTTTGGAGATTGTATAAAATGTAAATAAAACAGAATGCAGTGGTTGCAAATCTCATAAAGCCATATTTAATTCACAGTCAAACAGAAAGCATTAAATGTGCTGAATGTTTTCTGTTGGTGAAAGGTCTGGACTGCAGGCAGGCCAGTTAAGCGCTCGGACTCTTTTACTATGAAGCCATGTTGTAATAGCTGCAGTATGCAGTTTATCATTGTCTTGCTGAAATATGCAGGACTTCCCTGAAAAATGCATCATTTGGATCGGAGTATATGTTGCCCTAAAAACCTGTATATACCTTTCAGTATTGATGGTGCCTTTCCAGACATGAAAGCTGCCAATTTGACAGACACTGATGCACCCTCAAACCATCAGAGATGAAGGCTTTTCTGGATTCTTCTTTGCATCATTGAGATCATTGAGCTTTAACCTGGATTTGTGGATGGGATTGTGTACTGTGTTCACAGAAATTGTTTTCTGGAAGTGTTCCTGGGTTTATGCAGTGATTTCCATGACAGTGCGGTTTTTAATGCAGTGCTGGCTGAGGGCCTGAAGATCAGACATCCAATAATCTTTTATGTGCCGTAGATGATGAGATATTCAAAGTCTTCTTTTTTTAATTCTGAAATTGTTCCACAATTTGTAGACGCGGGTCTTTGCAGATTGGTGAACCTCTGCCAATCTTTACTTCTGAGAGACTCTGCCTGTCTAAGATGCTCACTTTTATACCAAGTCATCTTACTGACCTGTTGCCAGTTACCCAAATTAGTTGCAAAATATTCCTCTAGCTGTTTCATTTTAGCACCACTTACTTACTTTTCCAGCTTTTTGTTGCCCAAGTTTGTTCCCAACTTTTTTTGAGGCGTGTTGCTGTCGTCAAATTCAAAATGCGCTAATATTTTTCATGAAATAGTAAAATGTCTCAGTTAAGCATTTGGTATGTTTTCTGTGTTCTTGTGAGTAAGTGCTGTGTATGGGTTTATGAGATTTGCAAATCATTGTATTATGGTTTTATTTCCATTTTACACAACATCCCAACTTTTTTGGAGTTATATCTTGTTAATGCCTTTATTTTTCTGTCCTCCTTGTGTACGTATATGTGCTTGCAGACCTGCTGGTGGACATGCTGGGTGTACTTGCCAGCTACAGCATCACAGTCAAAGAGCTGAAGCTTTTCTTCAGCAAGCTGCAAGGGGAGAGAGGCCAGTGGGTGAGTCAGAGTCACGCCACGGTGATCTGTCTTGGTTGCCTGGGGCCCACATGAGAAATGTTCTAGCAAAACCTAAAACTGCTGCCATCCCACAGGCACTGCTCTCATCGCATTAAAAACATAGATCATGTGAAACAAGATGACCCCTCTTCATTGGTCTTTACAGCTCTGGATTATTGATATTAGCTGGTTCTTGAGCATATACACACACAGTGTCTAAATTTAGGCAGCTTTTTTTTTTTCCCCCACATCACAACTATGCAAGCCAAAACACTTATTTAGTATTTACACAGTTGGAGAACATTTTTGAAAAGAAATGCTGTCTGAGCAGCTGCACACAGGTATAATGTACCCACAATGAAATTAAGATTTATGATACATGTACAGAAGATAAGTTACTTCATCCAGGGAGAATCAGTAGCACAGAAGGGATGACAGATGAAGTGAGGAAGAGAAGAAGAGTAATCCATTGATCACTGACGTTAATCAAGTCAAGGAAATAGGCCAAGTTGATTTTATGCCTCTGAATTTCACCTCACACGTCCCCCTGTCAAGCAGCTTTTGCTGCTGCTCCACTTTGCTTTTTTTTTTTTTTTTTCCCTGAATATCTGGAGCTGGATGAACCATGGGAGTTTGTGTTGTGCTATTAAAACATATTCTTTTTTGTTTTGTAAAAAAATTCAGTCATATCTGTATTTATGCAACATATTGTAAATAAGTGTAGTTTGCTGTGCACTGTGTTGGTATAATGTGACTAAAGTCTTTGAGTTTTTGAGCCACATTTAGAATAAGCAGTTTGAGGCTGCATGTGTGACGAGCAGGTGTAAAACTAGGGTGTGTATGTTTGTGTGCGTATGCTTGTTTGGACATTGACACTGTATCAGCTGTCTAAAGTGATACCTGTGTGTCTGTGTTTTCTCCTCAGCCTCGTCATGCAGTGAAGCTTTTGTCAGTGCTGAAGTACATGGCTCACAGGGGTGGCCCTGACTCCTTCTTCAGCTTTCCGGGGAAAAATGCAGCAGTGAGTTCATACGTGACATTTTTGTAGTTTTGCCTCTGTGCACCATCACAGTGGCTTTTATATCAAATAGTAAATACAAGATAGGCCCATAATTTCATAAATAAAAATGTAAAATTATGGACCTAACTGTTCGGAATTTAGTGGTAAAAACAGGAAACGGAACAGGAAAAAAATCTCCTAGGAAAAACAAACAAACTAATGCATGAGTAGTGAGCTAGTAGAATTTAAGAACCACAACTACATTTTTGAAAAATCTTCTTTTCCACCATCATGGAGAAATATTTTACATGTGTTTGGATGAAACGGAGGACTTCTGCTCTCTGCCGTCTCAGCTGCTTTCCATTTAGCGTTCTGTGTTACTTTTCTCTAATTAACTGTGTCACACATACTTTTTATTTTGTCATAGATACTTAAATATGTTTTCTGGTCTGCTATTAAACCTCTGGCTCTTCCCAAGGCTTCAAAGCTAGTGCGCTCCTGCTGAAATGTTGTAAAGTGTGTAGTAATATTGGTGTACAATTGCTTGCCTTTCAATGATGGCAGCACGGTTTCTGACATTTGCTTCAGGAATGTGTTTGATCAGGTTTTTCATGTAAAGGTCGTGCATGTTGAGTTTTGGAATATTCAAATTTTGGTTGTAACTTGGCTGCACATTAGTTTAGTTGAAGCCTCCGCCGCCTCCTTTTTTTGCCATTTGTATTATTCATATATTATTACAGTTGTTAGCTTGGGTTTCTCCAGCTTTAGTTTCCATTGCACTGAAAATGTTACAAA
Source organism: Australoheros facetus (assembly GCA_030220045.1). Taxonomy (NCBI): domain Eukaryota; kingdom Metazoa; phylum Chordata; class Actinopteri; order Cichliformes; family Cichlidae; genus Australoheros; species Australoheros facetus. The sequence goes on from JASGAU010341470.1 coordinate 3,302, forward strand.
AGCATTGTTTTGCATTCTTTTTGCATCTTTACCACATACACAAAAAATTGCATTGCTGTTTTTTTTTTTTTTTCCCTCTTCCTGCCACAAGATATTTTGTCGCACGGTAATGTGATCACCTTGGGAAGGTTTTCTCATATTTGAATACATTTTCTTCGATTTGTAATCTCTTCTAAACTTAACTTAAGACTTAACATCTTGTCATCAGCATTTTCAAGATTTATCTGGGCACAGGAATTGAGGGTAATTCATTAATTTTATGAATTCTCTAATGTCATTGTACACTCTGTATAATGACAATAAAGGCATTCTATTCTATCTAGTGTACATCCTGCACAAGGTGTGTTTTAAATCTGTGCCCCAGTACTGTATTAGGAGTCCAGTCACCTTTTTTTTTTTCTTTTCTCAAGCTCTTCAGACTGATGTATTAGCCTATTCACACCTTTTTGCATAGCGTATGTTTGTTTGTGGTTTCCTGCTTGTGTATGTAAGCCTCTGCTGAGATGGTGACTGTACATGTACAAATGCATCATGCTGTCTTGTGAGCTGTGGTTTGATTTTTTTTTTCTTTTCTCCCCTCATCTGAACTCTGTTATTACTCATCTGTGCTTGTCTGCAGTGTGCTGTGTGCAGTGCACATGCAGTTGCCTCTTAATGTGTTGGCCTGCTAATGAAGAATTATGGCAGGAATGTTGTTTTGAGTAATGGTTTTCCAGCTTTTCCTCAGAGCCTGTGTTGTCTTCACTTTTTTATTTTTATTTTTGTGGGTGTTCAGACTGACCTGCTGCACTACCAAACAGTTTTTTTGTTAAATTTTAAATGCTTGGTGCATCATTTCATTCCACAGGTGGCCGGGATCCCACATTTTGGTGTCATGCTGTTTTTTTCTGTTTGTTTTCCTAACAGGCAATAGCTCTGCCCCCCATAGCAAAGTGGCCATACCAGAATGGATTTACATTCCACACGTGGATCCGCATGGATCCGCTCAACAACATCAATGTAGACAAAGACAAGCCTTACCTGTACTGGTAGGTACACAAGAATATTTCAATACTTTGAGGAGGGAATATAAACCTTTGCTGTTTGCCATTTAAGTGTTAATTTAGTTTGAACATGACACAAATGGAATGCAAAAGTGCTTAGCCTTTAGGCTTTAGTTGAGCTACAACGAAAACTGCACGAAAGGTGAGTGTTTTAACTTTCCCACCAAGATCATTTAGTTTGAAACCCACTGCCTTCAGCCTCACAGATTAAAAAAAGATATATATTCATATTTTTCCCCATATTTTCATACTTTGTTTAATCTCTGAGGAGCAAGTAAAACAAACCTAATAAACATTTTATTTTCAACCAACATTAATTTCTGCCAAACTCGAATTTATTCAGCAGGGATCTGAGCCGCTGTGAAAACAATAACCAAACCGAGCAGCTGACGAGCTGTTTGAGAGAATCCTTAATAAAAGCTCCCCTTCAGCCCGGTGCCCTTTTAACAAGAGATATATTCACTAAATCACATGCAGGGCCCCGTCTCTCTGGGACACTGAGAAAGATGGGGAAGACTCAGTGAGGCTGAGAAATGATTTTCTGTTTAAATGCTTTAAAAGTACCTTTTAAAGTGTTTTTATGTTATTTTCCTTCTTGTTTTTGTTTTTTTTTGGACACTCAAAATATAAAGGTAGCTGGTATGAAACTGTGCAGCAGTGTTTACAAAGTAAAGCTGCATGTTTGTATTTTCCTCCTCATTTTGTTTCAGCTTCCGTACCAGCAAAGGCATGGGTTACTCTGCACACTTTGTGGGCGGCTGTTTGATAGTGACCTCATTAAAATCGAAGGGGAAAGGATTCCAGCACTGTGTAAAGTATGACTTCAAACCACAGAAGGTACGAAAGGAATGAAAATGAAGCAGAAAACAGGGTTTTGTAACCAAATATTCATAACACATAAAAAGGCAAATCTTTGTAAATAGATCACAGAAATCATATGTCAGCACACACATAATCAGTCACGCTCATACACCCAAATACACATGTGCACACACTATAAATCTAGCCCTTCCTTTAAAAATGAGCTGCCACATCTTACCTGACTCTGGGGAGAAGCGAAACTAGAAGACGGAGGAAGGAGGGCAATGGGAGAGAAGGATTATCCGCATAAAGCACATGTTGAAGACTGTTACAGTTTCAGAAAAACCTTTGTCTCTGAACCACTTGAAAGTTTCTCTTTCTTCCCTGGAGCATGAAGGCACCACCTTACTTCAGCAAACCCTAAGAGGACTCATTTCAGTTGATTTTTACTCTGTTTTAATGCTTGTTCTTTCATGTCTAGAGGTAACTGTAATAAACTATTATTATTTCACTGCTTGCAAAGCTTGGCTAAAACTAGAACCAAACATTAAGCAGAAGGTGGGATCATAACTGAGAGAAGTGAGTCATGAGATGTGATGGAATTACACTGATAAAGGAGGCACAAAGATTGTCACAGAATACTGACTCACTGATATCGTGTGTGTGTTTGTTTGTATGATTGATGCATTTCCACTGTGAAAGTATGCTTCTTTTGGTTGTTGCAGTGGTACATGGTGACTCTTGTTCACATCTACAACCGCTGGAAAAACAGTGAAATAAGCTGCTATGTGAATGGTGAACTGGCTTCCTATGGAGACATTGCCTGGTTTGTCAACACCAGCGACGTAAGTAGGAACAGTTTAAAAGTATTTTCTGTTTGCAGTTTTATGTTTTCTTTTCTTCAAAAGCATGCCAGCAGTTGGTGCTGCCAACAGCTCCTGTAATATTTAATGTCTGCACAGAGTCATGGATAATTAAAGGAAGAGTGGAGATTTGGGGAAAAATGTTTTGCTTTTCATGTTGTGCTATCACCCTTCCTTTAAACCTTTCAGAAACAAAGACAATCATGTTTTTTTTTTTTTTCTTCTCTAAAAGGCCCAAGTATTCCCTTAAGCAGACCATTTCTTTGGATGTGTGTTTGCAAATCATAAATATTACTACATGAACCCTTTGGTAGGATTTAGAAATTGATTCCAGGACACTGGAGTTTGGACATGTACTGTAGGTGTACCTAACAGGTGATTTAAAAACAAAGAAACAAACAGGCAAAAGCATTACTATCATGCCTGATTTTGGTCTTGACTACACAGCCCTTCCTTTGAGAGGGGCTTGACGGTCCCTCCATCTGTGAAAAATGGAAAATGCAGTGGAAAAGGATTAAATGACGGCCGTGTTCAGTTCCCACTTCAGAACTTTCACAGTCCACAGGATTGCTTTCTGTCATGCTGAGATAAAAGATTGTAAAATTATCTTTCGTTTGGAATTAACATGCCTCCGTGGTGTAGTGTAAACCTCTAGATTTGTCAGAAAGCAAACTGGCTTCTTGATCGAGCCATGGTCTTATCATTCTTAATATTTCTGCTTTAAAGCTAGAGTCAACATCAGTGTGTCTTTCCCCTCTGTTTTTTTTTCTTGCTGTTTTTGGTATTGTTTATCCAACTCCCTCTCTCATCACCCCATATTTCCTTCCTCCCATCATACATTTTTTTTTCTTTTGTCTATTTTTGTTTTTCCTTTTTGTGCTCTCTCAATTCCTTCCTCCCTTCCTGCTTCCTCTCACCACAGACATTTGACAAGTGTTTCCTGGGATCGTCTGAGACGGCAGATGTCAACCGTGTGTTCTGTGGACAGATGGGGGCAGTGTACCTTTTTGGAGAAGCTCTCAGCGCTGCTCAGATCCTTGCTATCTATCAGCTGGGTCCAGGCTACCAGGTTGATAATCATAAAACCGGAAATGTTTCATATGCATGTAAAGAAGACTGTTTTCCTTTTAATATCTTGGAGCCTTGTACGATACAGAACCAGAAACGTATGTTGAATATAGTGCTTATTTGAGTGGCATTGCTGAAGTTATTTACTTTAAACTGCAAACAAATGAAAACCAAAAGAGATGACAAATGTGGTACTGCAAGCTCCTCTGTCTTTGCTGTACTTTGAGGGCATGTGAAGAATTATATGGTTCTCTTTAAACATCCACACTAAAGCAAAGAATTTATTAGACTGATACTGTATGCAGCATGTTTGCTTCAGAAATTAATATTTGGTACTTAACATTTCTATTCGGATGTTTTAGTCTTGGTGTAATCTAAGTTACTGATCCAAGGTTGTAATTTACAACCATAAAATGTAAATGGAAACAGAATGCAATCATTTACAAGTCATTTAAACCCTGTATTTAATTCAAAATAGTACAGTTGTACTAAAGTACTAAAATAAACCCATATTTTAGTAAGAGTAGAACAGAAACCATATGAGATGTTTAAACTCACATTTTACTGTTTCATGAAAAATATTAGCTCATTTTGAATTTGATGGAAGGAACATGCCTCAGAAAGTTGGAATGGGAGCAGCTTTTGAAGAATGTTTTGCAACTAATTAGGTTCACTGGCATCAGGTCAGTAGTAAGATTGGGTATAAAAAGAGCATCTTAGAGATCCTCAGATGTAAAGATGGGCAAAGGTTCACCAATCTGCAAAGAACTGTGGAACAATTTCAGAATAATGTTCCTCAATGTAAAATTGTGAAGACTTTGAATATCTCATCATCTACAGTACATAATATCATCAAAAGATTCAGAGAATCTGGAGAAATCTCTGTGCACAAGGGGCAAGGTCGAAGATCAATATTGGATGCCTGTGATCCTCGGGCCCTCGGGCAGCACTGGGTTAAAAACTGGCATGATTCTGTCACTGCATGAGCTGAGGAACACTTCCAGAAATCACTGTCTGTGAACACAGTTCACTGTGGCATCCACAAATGCAGGTTAACACTTGGCCCATCATAAACAAAAAATATATGTTCTGTTGTGACTAAAATGTGGATTTATGAGATTTGCAAATCATTGCATTCTGTTTTTAATTGACATTTTACACAGCGTCCCAACTTTTTTTGGGCGTTGTGGTTGTGTAAACATAAAACACTTTAAGCATTCAGGAATTGCGAAGGCCGATTGAAATGAAAATGTTTACTTGTCTTGTCTGATTAAGAATGTCAGCTATTCATCACATCTGAGCACCCCGTTTTTCATTTCCTCGTGGGTCAAATGTTTTCAGTGGGCGACAGCTCTGCACTGGAGCCATTTTAACTGCATGCTGATAACAAGCTGGACAGCACCTTTCCTCTTTAGCCTGGAGGATGCAGCAGCCAACATTTCGTGGAAGAATTTCTAATTTTCAAAGATCAGGCCAAAGGACAGTTTTCCCACTTTGCCTCAGTCCATCTTAAATAAGCTCAGGCTCTGAGAAAGCAGTGGTGTTTTTTTGGATCACAGCCAGTAAACATAGTTGCTTATAGAGATTTCAATATATTTAAGTCTTTCAGTGGATTGTAATCTCCACAAATACTTTGGAATACAAGTTGAGAAATGTTAATTTTAAATAGTTGAACTAGTTGTCTTTAAAGTCTTGAAAAGTAGTGGATATTTTCCAATTTTTACTTCTGAGAGACTCCGCTTCTCTGGGATTCTTTTAGGTCTGGGACCAAATTCAAAATGGGCATGTACATCTTTCAGAAGCAACAATTCTTGTTTTAAACATTTGATATGTTGTCTTTGACTCATAATAAAATGCAGTGTGAATAAGTTTTAAGTGGCTGCATTCAGTATTTGGCTGGAAAGAATGATACTGGTAACTAGTTTGCCTGTTTCTTAATGTTCCTTGGCTCTGTCGTGTTATTATTCCCTAAACAGTTTTTGCCCTTTTCTTTGTCTTCTTGCTCAGGGCACATTCAAGCACAAGGCTGAGAGTGACTTGTTGTTCGCCGAGCATCATAAGACCTTACTGTATGATGGCAAGCTTTCCTCTAGTATTGCCTTCACTTACAATCCTCGAGCCACAGATGCCCAGCTCTGCCTTGAGTCCTCTCCGAAGGACAATGCCTCCATTTTCGTCCATTCGCCCCATGCACTCATGCTGCAGGTAATTATACCCTCACAGTATTGCTCCGCGTGTCTATCATATTAGAGCCATTCCCCTTGGAGTTAGTATTTATTGGATTGCTTTGCTTTAACCTTAAGTCACCATACAGCAGCAACATTAAAGCAGTGCCGCTGCAAAAATTCATTCACCACCTGTGCACCTGCTTCTTCCCTCCCACTGTTCCATATGTACCACTCTTTACGCCGTCTTTCTTCCCACACGGTAATGAAAGCGGCCCAGTTGGCATCTTTTCATTTTAATAGCCTCATTAGGGCAGAGTAGCAAATGTGTTGAGCCAGCCAGACAGACTGCTGCAGCTGCTGAAAAATGCCATCCTGGTGCTCTAATTATAAAATTGGCTTTCTCCAGGAGATTTAGTTTGGGACTATATACAAGTGGTTTTGCATTTTTCTTTGCAGCTGTATGTTGTGTACTGTGCAGACAGTTTCCAAATGCTGCCATAGACATGTACACACACACACACACACACACACATACATGCTCAATAAACCAATGTGCACCACACATGTCAAACTATTTCTTCACTCATGTTGAGTTTTCTTCTCTCTAGTGCTAATTGAGTTTTCTCTCATGCTCTCTCATCAAAGAAAGTACTTTGTTTCCTCTGTGGGGGATGCTTTTGCTGCCACATAAACATACGCTCCCTCCACCACACAAACACTCAGTGTGAAATATGAATGAATATGTGACCTATATTTGCAGCTTTGCTATTCCATGCTCAAAAATTCCAATCCTATAGAAAAAGGGAAAAAAAAATTTTTTCCCCTTTTTTCACTTTGGTTTTCTCATCCATTAGTTGTATCTACCCTCTCAAACACTGAGCAACCTGGATATAAATTGGGGAGAATATTATAAAACATTACAGTAAATAAAAGGAAATGTCAAAAGTAGGGTTTGAGTTTAGAAGCACACAACAAAGATTCAAAGGAGGGCTCTTACATTACATTGTGGTAAGAAAAACCAAAAAGTGATTAACAGAAAAGAACATCTGTTTGTTTTCTGTACAATGATTAATGTAACTATATATGTGTTTCTGTAGGATGTGAAGGCTGTGGTGACTCACTCAGTCCAGAGTGGCATACACTCTATCGGTGGTGTGCAGGTCCTCTTCCCACTGTTTGCACAGCTGGATTATTGCCAGCCTTCCAGCCACGAGCTGGACACCTCTGTCTGGTAACACCATTTACTTACATTACAGTAGTAAACTGAGCAGTGAAAATCAGGAGGCTTTTGTTCTGTCAGTAAGCCACTGTGGTTGTGTGTAACACACATGGTGTTATATTAGGCCTGTTAGTTCAAGGGCTATGCAGCGTGCGCAGTCTGCAGAGTAACAATGTATTAATATTGTACTGTTATTTTTTTAACCACTACAAAATCAAATGGTCTAAATGACAAACATTTGATATTAAAAGTTGTAAATAACTTTTTTTGGTTACTCTCAGATTACTGTATGCTTACTAAATCTTTAGTTTAATGTTCGGTTGTATGCATTGCTGCTGAATTATTTCTAAATTGCTGCGTGGATGTATTTGCAGCCTTCAAGGTGATGCTAACTAGAAACTGTTACCCCAGCACAAAGGGGACACACAGTCTCATTCAATCACATTTCCTGTGTGATGTTTCCTTGACAGTCTGGGCTTTGTCAGCAGCTTACATTGATTGTCACTGTCTAACTTGCAGTCTGTCTCTCTCTTTGCCTCTGTTTGTCTGTGTGGCTTTTAGCTGCACTTTGCTATCCTTTGTGATGGAGCTCTTGAAGAACTCAGTGGCTATGCAAGAGCAGGTCTTGGCCTGCAAAGGCTTCCTCGTCATTGGTTATACTTTGGAGAAGGTGAGTTAACTGGCAAGAAGACCATCTTCTTGTATTAATAGTTGCACTCATAATGACCCCAGCACAGCTGTTACCCTAATATTGATTCATGTCCAGTGCAAATACACTAACATAAGCACACATTAACACTTACTGTAAGATAGACTCTTCCTTTGGCATTACTTCTGAGTTCCTCCTGTTCTTACTTGCATAGACTTTCTTTTCCTTCCTCACTTTACACATTTACCTTTCTTTTCCTCACCTCCACTTGTGTCACTTTGTGCCTCTTTGTCTCCCTCTCTGTGCACCAGTCTTCCAAGGTGCATGTGACGAGGCCTGTCCTGGACATTGTACTGGCCTTTTCCAGATACCTTAGCAGCTTGCAGAATGGCATCTTGCTGCTCAAGCAGCTGTGTGACCATATTCTGTTCAACCCTGCCATCTGGATCCATGCCCCTGCCAAGGTAACACACAATGCACAGCATTTCATTATTTTTTGGTTACTTTAAGAAAGATGTAGAAATGAATTTGTATTACACACAGATTTGCCCCTGTGGGCTCTTGCTCTGGAACTTATTTTCAGCATTTCAGAGTTCAGCTTGGAGTTCAAGGTTATCCCTCTACCTGTGACTATGACTGCCGTTGAAATGAGAATGACTTGGTTAAAGCCTCAGGAGCTTTCTAAGCATCCAAATGTGTCTCAAAGGGGAAAGAAAAAAAAAAAAAAGCTAGGACACACTAAAACTGTGTGTTTTTCTATTAAAACTGCACTCAACCCTGAGTGCATACACATTTCATTTTCATTTGCTTTGATCTGTACAGGTGCAGTTGACACTCTACACCTACCTGGCGACAGAGTTCATCAGCACAGTGACCATTTACAATGCTATCCGTAGGGTGGGCACTGTGCTTCAGGTCATGCATACACTAAAATACTACTACTGGGTTATCAACCCTCAGGACCGCAGTGGAATCATACCCAAAGGCTTAGGTGAGACTACACACAAAATGCACAAGTATGCAGCAATTATGACATAGTCACACTTCTGATTTATGGTGTTTCCATTACTTTTTTGCAGTCCTTGCAAATAAACTCAGATTTCACACACACATGTGCACAAAAACATAGATTCACACTCACACTACACACAAATCCTTTCAAGTGATATTGGGCCAGAACTTTGCTTTTACAAAATAAAATGGATCTTGTAGTTTCTTGCCTTTTTTTTTTTTTTCTTCTGGATGGTTAATACCCACACTGAACAGCCATTGCACTCTTGGGGTTTTCAGATGGTCCAAGGCCAAACCAGAAGGAGATACTCTCTTTGCGAGCCTTTCTGCTGCTGTTTGTCAAGCAGCTCATAATGAAGGTAAGCTCATGCCCCTCTCTTGAAAAGCATGCACTTCTCTTGTTTGTGGGAATATTAAAACCTTTAGCCATCCTTTCATCTGCCTATTGATAAGTAATCTGCTATGCAGGTATGCAGGATACATGAGTACTTGATATATTTATATCTTTTTTAAAAGTATGTATGTATGTTTGTGTGTGTGATAGCCAAGATACTCTCAAGATAATCTCACTTTTTTTTAATGTTTATGAACTAAGCAGTGCATGCTCTGCTTGTTCAATATTAATTCATTATTATTTTCTTGTGTAAAAATAATAACAAACGTTAAAATCAAACCCCAAATATGCGTACTAATGATACTATTGTCATATTTTAAAAATGTTTCTTAGTTACCTCTTCTTCCAGTCTTGCGCTGGTAAAATGATCCGTGCTTTTGCATTCTAGGATCATGGAGTAAAGGAAGACGAGCTACAGAGTATCCTCAGCTACCTCCTAACCATGCATGAGGTAGGCATGTGTTTTGCTGTTCAAGCACCAGTGATCAGCAGAGATAGACCTCACCACCAGATGGCAACACAGTACTGCTACATTGCATTTTGTCTGGCTACCATCTGATATGCAGAGCAAGAGCAAACAATTCCTGCTGCTAAGGCTGCATTACTGGTTCTTGTTATTCTTCCAAGTCTGCCAGTTTGAAATCCTGACCGAAGTGAGGTTGTTTACAGTGAAGCGATGCATAGCAAATGAATCATTCACATCAGTCAGTAATGCAGTGAACCTAAATGGTGTTTACAGCAGTGTCTGGAAAAGCCACCATCATGCAGCAGCCCTACATTGCACAGATTATATGTTGTAATTCTTCAGTTCAGACACTTGTGATGTATTCCATGTACTATTGCTGCTACTGCCACTACTGTAATGTGCAGAAATATAAATATCAATTAGTGACTAGACATATATTTGCTTTTAGCTTTAATTTAAATACACAGTTCACTGTAAACCCCTCACAATTTAGATGTCATTGGGAAAGCTGGCTCATTTCCCACTGCTTTTCTTAAACACCACAATAGCTTCAGTTTCCTTCCTTCATGTTCCGCAGGATGACAATCTCATGGATGTGCTGCAGCTGTTGGTCGCTCTCATGTCTGAGCATCCTGGGTCCATGATTCAGGCCTTTGACCAGCGAAATGGGATTCGGTAATTATTGACTTTTTTTTAACAATGGTGTAAATGGTCCAAGTTGGAACAAATTTTGATGTTCTTAGTTTTAGTCTTGTGCTACTGTAGACTTTTGCAGTACGTAAGAATTTAATATCTATGTATTCATTTAGTTTTGAATGTATAAATATGTATGTTTGTTGTTTGACTTGTGTTAAAAAAAATGTTTCTTCCCACAGTGTGATTTATAAGCTTTTGGCCTCAAAAAATGAGGGAATACGAGTCCAAGCACTCAAAGTACTGGGCTACTTTCTGAAACACTTGTCACCAAAGTAAGTACTCAAAATGAAAATGATACTGTAAGCATATTGGAGTTGGAAAAAATGCTGTTCAGGGTTTATTAGAAATGTTTATTCATACAGGAACACATTTTTACCTGAAGTGATGAAACCTCAAGAAAAGCAAACACTGTTTTGATGTTTTTAATAATTTGATGTCCGTACGTTTCCAGGAGGCACACCACATGGGTAACACTGCCCCAAACGGCAGACTTTGCACTATCGCGCCATACAAGCTGGACCTGTTATCTCTAACCACACTTCTGATGTCTCTGCAGTGCACTGTAAAATAAAAGGGAAAAATGTCCCTCCAAAAAACTTTGCACAAAGGGGAAAAAATCCTTCACTTTCTTCTTTACAAGTTAATTTAGATGCTTATTGGTTTTTTCTTAACAGTTTTGTGCAGTTCTTAATATTCTGAAAATAAAATTAATTTTCTAATTATCCTGATTTTAACAGTATTTTGGCTAAAATTCACTTTCAAATAGTTTAAATGATTCTTGTTCACATTTAATTTCTATTCGCCTGCACACTAGCAGAAGAAACTAGAATAAGTACATCTGATGAGCATGGAAAAAAATAGGAACCTGCTATTAAAATTTAGAATATCAGTATTGTCATTTTGGGTAGTTACACTTGATATTTGGGTCCTATTTAAAACTCTTGACAAACTTTTTTTTTTTTTTTACCCAAATAACCACCATTTATAGTGTCCGCCTTATACCAATATATGAGTTAAAGAAACAATTAACCGTTGTCTTAGTAGCAGTTTTAAGTCTTGTGATTCACATGTGCACATCTGCAAGTAGTTCAGTTTTGTAGCTATGATACAAAAGTAAAAGTGGGGCTGATGAATGATTAGAGATGAAAGCCACAAAGAAAGCAAAGACCTGGGCTTAGTCAGCAGGGATTCTCTTTTTCATTTCCTCCTTGTCAAATGCTAGCAAGAGCACAGCTGATTTGTACTGTTGCAGATTTCAAACGGAGCTATCATTTTAGTCATCAGAGACTCCAGATTTGCCTTCATCATAATGTATTGAGTTTTCTTCAGCATTAATCAGTATTGATTTTCAAATTCAGATTCTGGTCGTGTGTTTCTGGGAAATGATATAAGTTTGGGGTATCATGATTTCTGTTATAACAGTTTTTTAAGCAGATACCAATGACTGCTGACCTACCTTTGACCTTTTTATCATCTCGATCAGGAGGAAAGCAGAGGTCATGCTGAGTCACGGCCTGTTCTCCCTGCTCACCGAACGCCTGATGCTCCACTCCAGCCAGTTCACCATGACAACCTACAATGTGCTTTTTGAGGTCTGTGTGCCTCCCATTCACCCCCGAGGGTTATGCTTACAGGCCTGGAGCTACGTATCTGCATAGACGACAATAATAAACCACACTAATAACCTCTGTGTCCAGCTGCATGCCAGTGTTTCTTTAGTATGCTGAATATGTGCCTTATTTGCTGTCTCAGTTGTTCCTACTTCATATGAAAAAAGAAAATTTAAGAATATATTAGCTGACCACCAACAGAAATTTGATTTGTGAAATTATTTAGAAACGCACGAGTGAAGCATATAGATAGCCCTGTGTTTTGTTTCTCTGTTATCCTTAAGACTTATGTGGACATTTATGACTTGAATCCCCTCTCTGTCCCCCGGTAGATTCTTACAGAGCAGATCTGCACTCAAGTGATCCATAAACAGCATCCGGACCCCGACTCCACTGTGAAGATTCTCAACCCACGTAAGTGCCTCCTCCGCGCCACACCGCTCTCCTAAATCATCTGCCGTGGCATACCCTCTACATACCTACAGCTCCGTGCTGGAGGAGGATATTCCCTGTGGAACGGTGCGATCGCTATATACCGTCAAACAAATGAAGGACATAAATTTTACAGCCAGAGTGTATTTTCATACTCCTGAACCTCAGATGTAAACCTTACGCGAGGATGGTGCAAACACTTTGTGTGACAAATATACACTCATCTGCTGGTTTTATTGAGCCTCGGCATTATTTTTCACTGGGATTGTTTTACATATAAAGAAATGATACATGTAGTGAAATGATGATTTTTTTTTTTCCTTTTATAATTTAGTTTTTATTTATGATTAATTAATTGAATCAATGAAGAGTGTTTGAGTTTAGATTTTTAATGCATTTTCTTGAATTACATTTAATACTTTGTATTTTTCTGCCTTTAATTGTACATTAATGTAGATGTTTTATTTTACGATCAAACTTTTGTAGTATTTTACTTTTTTCTATGAATGTTTAAATTTGTATAGCCAAAAACTATTATTACTTTGCTATTATTTATTTGTTTAGCATTTATATATTTAATTATAATTGGATAAACACAGTCCAAGATAGTGGCTTTTGTCACTTTTCCTATCCTCTTTTTTCAAAGCTGTTATTGAAGGCCTTGAATCATCAGCTCAGCAAATCTTTCCCTCTGTTGAAATCTTAAGTATTCATTTCAAGCAAGAAAAGAAAACATCCCACTCTCTCTTACACTGGTGCTACCATAGATACACAAGAACCTTAAAAAAAAAAAAAGAAGCTTTAATCAGTCTGAAATCCAAACACATGCAAGGTTTACATCCAACCAGACTTAATCTGACAAGGTCTTTGTGTAGTCACACATTGATTATCCCAGGCCTTTATTGCGTTAAAATCTCTCCTGCCCAACCATCCTGGACAGGCGGTATATATCATAGAAACCTTGTATGGGTTTGCGAGCATATTGTATGGAACATGGAACTGGTGGTCTGTTTCTCCTTTGCTGTGTATTCTCTTGATTTAATCTGTGACAAACTCCCAAAATGGCCCCCTGATTGCAGTCTTTAGTAACGTCAGAGCCAATCAAACAAACCGAGGAAGTACCGTTTCCCTCAAATTAACTTGAGGGAAAAGAACCAAGAGCAAATGGAAAAAAGAAAGGAACACGCCATCCCTCCATCCTCATTCCCGGTACATGCTGGGGTAATTTTCTGGCGGTAAAGGTTCAGCGACTCATAATTTGAGTGACTAAGGCGTAGAAACAACACAACTGTCTGCTGGGGCAAGGGGGCATCGGTTAGCGCCAAGGTCTGAAGAGACAAGTGAAATCCAAGCCCTAGCGTCTCTCTGCTCAGAGCAAATGGACACTGACATTGTCTAGATAATTCATCTAAACAGTCAGTCTCTTTGGTTTAACTGAAGCCAAGCATTTGAGAAGGGCCCGTGACTCTGGCTCTCTTGTTTGAAACAATACCAAAGCCATTACAGTATGATAAAGATCAATGGCTCTAGACTCTCCTCTGTTCTGTTTTTCTTACCACAGGCGCAGATTTTCAGGTGTGCACAGCTGCAAGTTCAGATAGTTTGTGACACAATGATTTGCACATGTTGAAACTAATCTATGATATAGCTGTTGATTTGTTCGGTTTCCCCTTCTGTGACCAATACTTTTGTATATCCAAATATGATGCTGGATGTTTCCAAATTCAAGTGTTATTTTATAAGCCTTGAAAATACTGCTGGCTGTTATGTATTATATTACAAAATGCACAAAGCAGACACAGTATTTTGATATTTTCCAGCACTCTTTTTTTTTTTTTTTAAACTCCATAAAGCATTTTTATCTCAGACTGTAAACAGAGTGGGTATGTTTTTTTTTTTCTTTTCTCTTTCAGAGATTCTGAAGGTAATAGCTTCTCTGCTGAAGAACTCACCCCCCTCTCAAGAGAGCATAGAGGTGCGCAGGGTCTTTCTGTCAGACATGATCAAACTGTTCAATAACAGCCGAGAGAACCGCAGGTAAGAACTGGCCCAATTCAAAGGATAAAGAAGTACATCACACGTCAGTCGGCACAGCGTTTACGCGCCCGTGGGATTCACCACCTTCTCATTTGCTGCCGTTGTTTCAGGAGCCTGCTGCAGTGCTCGGTGTGGCAGGACTGGATGCTCTCTCTGTGCTTCATCAACCCGCAAAACAACGAGGAGCAGAAAATCACAGAGATGGTGTACGCCATCTTCCGCATCCTGCTCTACCATGCCATCAAGTATGAGTGGGGCGGCTGGCGCGTCTGGGTGGACACCCTGTCCATCACCCACTCCAAGGTCAGAGTGCTCATTATATCCCTGGACTGCTCACAGGCACATAAACACACGCACAGCTCAAGCACAGCCTTGTTTATCTTTCTTCACAAACTTCTTCCATCTCCTTGGCTGTTTTTTTTCTTCTTTCTTTTCTTTTTTTTAAAAATTTCTCTTCTCCTTTTGCCTTCTTACCATTATCTTTCTGTAGCAAATATGCTCACAGCTTGCTTGAAGTATGGTCAGCCTAAACACTCACAGCATCATTGTAACAATAACCCTCCTCCTCCTTTTCAATTCCAGCAAAACGGAAAGCAATAATCATTCAAAGCAATCAGTTCCCCCACCCATATCTTTACTTTTAAATGTGACACGGCACAATTCATCAAATTAAAAATTAGGCAGGGTTATCATCCGGCCCTGTTACTTTCAGCAAAGGCTAGCATGGTAATTGAACCTTGCCTCTTGGTGCCCATCAGATAAACCTATGGAAGCTATATAGTGATTAGAATTTAAAAGCTAGTTTCAGTATAAACCAATTGGAAAGAATCTCTTCAGCCTTCCCTCTCTTTGTTTATGTATAGCGTCTCTTTCTTTCACATCGCACAGATAAAAATAAACTTCTGGCACGTCTTATTTCCAAAAGCTGAATTCAAAATACTGCTTTAGAAATTCAGTGTTGATATCATATTACGCTACTCTGTTCCAGAGCAGTGAAGTAATTGAGGCTGGTGTCAGATTGTGGTCTGGGGGGTTTTTAAGCCTGGCAGATTGAAAGTCGAGTTAAAGAAGTGCTCGTGATATGAGACGCTTCACTGTAACGTGGAGCGCTGTGACGGTTTTCATCCAATAGGGGGCACAGAAAGACTGCCTGGGATATTAGCACCATGGAGGCCACACTTAGGACGGTGTGTGGTGGATGTGGGATGTTCAAAAGTCCCACACCTCTGAGCACTGTGAAGAAGAGAACACAATGATAAGGACGTCTTAAGAAAATATTGCTCTTTATATTGTTGTAGAGTGGTAGTAAAATTCTGAAAAGGTAACACGTGCATGTACAACAGCAGATGCTGCTGCAAGCTTGGCCGATTTGAGCAGCCATTACATCACTGTTGAAATATTTAAAACAGAAATATTGTTGGAGCGTGTGAAAAATAGTAACGGGAATATTTTGGCTATTTATGATTAAGATCTTCCCATGAGGAATTAACGCTGTAGTGTGCTGTCCTCTCATTTGCCCACCACATCACAATGTGCTGTAATCACCTTTTTTCCTCTAATTTCAACAAGATTAATGCTGTTTCTTCTTGACTGAAGTTACAATTATTCCTGCTGAATTTCACGGATCCAGTGTGTGAATAAACCTGTGCACATGTACAACGTGACACACACACACACACACACACACACACACACACACACACACACACACACACACACGGGCGCGCACACACACGCGGGCGCACACACACACAGTCTCTTACACTGCTGGGACCTGCCTCTGAATCGAACTGGCAGCGGGTCCCACCAAGATACATGCATCTGCTATAAAAAAAGCTAAAGAAACTCAATTGCAATTTTATTGTCCCGTTTGATAGATTTCCTGCCACCTTTGTAGCACCAAAGCTGTTTGTCACTGTTGCTATCTCCTCCCACTGCTGCAGGGCTGTGTTGTGCGCATGATTGTAGTGTACGTGTGTGTACGTGCACATACACGTGCCTGTTTTTGAGTGAATGCGAGTTAGCAGGCACATTTTCTCTTTGCCCTCCTTCTCTCTTGGGTTCTAGCAAGCCCTTCTCTCTGATCACATTGAATATTCATCGGAACGGCACGAGAACAATCAGAGAAACAAGGCCTCATAAATACAACCAGCCCACCGGGAGCCTCTTGATAAGTGCATATATGCAGTCACACATATTTTCACACCTCCCCTTTACAGAGACTTTTATGATTGAGTTTTCCTTGTGTAAAACATGGTAAAATTGTCAGTTTGGTTTGTAGGGTGATACTGTTCTTGAAGCTGAAGTTGTTTCTGGCTCACATTGGAACTACTTTTTCTATTAATGCATTATTGATTTGTTTTTAAGTATTAGACCTTACATGCATGCATTTTATTGTAATTTCTAGGCTCTGCATTTCTGTCTAGTCATAAAAGTGTTTTGTTTGTTTTTTTCTGTCAAGTGTCTTATTTCTGTGTAGCGTGTAGGCTGTTCAAATTTCTGGCTGTTCACTGATGGATGCCCGAAGCTTGAGATGGAGTAAGATGAGCAGCAGTAGTTCTAGTTTTTTACCTTTTTTTGTTCCTGTGTGAGAATATCACTAACCAGAATAACAGTATGGTATCATACATTTAGGGTTTTTCCTGGCTCAGAGTGGGCCTTTGGGTGTGAATGCACACAGCAGTCAGAATGATCACTGTGTAGAGTAACGGCATTGAGGCTGTTTCCTTATTGGACACAAAACTATTCATTCTTTTGGCTGTATGATAAATAAGATGTTCCTTTAGGGCTGTCTAGAACCAGTTTGTGGGGCACCAAAAATTCCTTTATGCAGTTATAAAAAGTAGTTTATAGATAAATGTCATTATTAAGGATGGATATTGTCACTGTATTGATATCGGTGCTGCTTATTAATGGTTTAAAGAGACATAAGAGCTTATGGCTACTTTTGACACATTGGGAAGGTTGCCTACAGGATTTATCCTAGATCAGAATGGCCCTGTAGAGGTTGACTACACACTTAAGCACAACTGGTCCATATAAAGTAAAAGCATTGACTTTGTGTTATGTTATTTAGCATTAATCTATACATTTTCCTGCTATTTGTGGGCATTAGACATACAGAAAGTTCCTTAGTGCCTAAGTAAGAGTTTGAGGAGAAGATATGATGTTAAAACAAGAAGAAAAAAACCCACTTTGCATTAAGTTGCTGTGTGTTTGTCTACAGTTTACACTCGTGTGTTCATACGTGCATTTACCTCCACGTCAGGCATTAGTAAGTGTATCTGCATGAATTTCTCTAAGCAGACAGATGTTTCTGCAGGTGGGCACGCTGACACAACAGTCCTCCCACTCTCTGCTCACACACACACACCACCCAAGGTGCCCCTCGTCCATCTCTGCACACAAATCAGTGTGAGAACAAGGAGGTCTCCAAAAGAGAGTGCGCTCAGGGCGTGAAGGTCCCAGTGCCCTTCACACTTCCACTGCTTGCTGTCGTCATCACCTGCCAGACATTGTGTCACAAAGATGAACATAATCAGAAACGAGCAAACAGATCTTTGACAAAATTTAACACACATTAAAAATTCTTCACTCAAACACCAAGTGTAATTGTTTAGTCTTTTTGAGTGTGTGATGGGGTGCTAAATATTACAGGAGTAGTAGTTCAGCACAACAGTCTTTGCCTTCTGGGATTATTAAGACATTATACACACACAGACAAAGACACACACCCAACTCAAGCTGTTGTTCTTGGCAGTGAGTTCAGAGATAGAGCCATTGACAAGGGGACAAAGGAAGAAAGTGAGAAGCCAATGCTAGATAAAGAGCTGTGCATCAAGTGTCATCAAGGTTATAGTTAGCATTTTGCACATTTCTAGCATTCATATATTTGAAAGATTCTATACTGCAACGTATATATTGTGTTCTCACGTAATTATAAGAATTTGAAAATGAAATGTATGATACAAGTGTTGGAAATCCAAAGGCTTTTTTCTGATTTTAGTGCAAGTTAAAGTAAGGAAGGATCTTTCTATGTGTTGTCTTTCTATGGTTGTAGTAAGAAATACAAATAAAGGCTTTCTCCATCCCACTGGCTCGGGACAACAGGAGAAAACTAAGAAGAAAAATGTTTTAACAAGAAGTGAGAAAGGAAAGTACTGTGAATAAGAGCAAAACCGCATGGAGAGCTGCAGTAGCAGATGACATTGATTTTGGAGGAGGAATTGCATTTAGCAAATCGGATTACAGCCACGCTGCCCTCTCCATTTCCCCCTTGTTTTGTGGTCACTGTCTATCTATGCTGATCTAAATGGGGACTCCCAGGCTTGTGCCATGGGGGGTCCTTCAAGATCAGCGCTTTACCCCATTCGATTACTTTAACAGGTTGTCATTTTTATTAACTGAGCTCAATCGTGAAAACAAATAATTTTTTTTTTTTTTACAGAACTTTTGGATGCTCTCCAAAAATGTCCTTCATTTTAGAAATGCAATGAAGAATATTTACAGTATCTCTAAGAAATAAAAGGTTCAGGTATTCTTGTATACACAACAACAACAACACAAATTTGTCAAAGTTAAGTTTCGTGGTGCCTTTTTGTTTGAGTTCTTCTGTTCTGAAGCATTTCAGATCTTTTGTAGGATCTGGCTGTGCTGCATCCAGTTAATACCATGTTACCTGTCACATTAGAAAAGCCCACCATGTTTTTGTACATTACCATAGCATTTTTCCATAACCCACTAAGGCCAGACAGAGTCTTGGAGTAGAATGAAACTAGATTAGATCAGCACTGATGTCCTAGCCACCCAAGGCAGTTTCTTTATATTGTAGCAAAGCTAAATGCTCTTTCAAAAACCACAGAGACATATACTACCTCTGTCTAATGGTAACTGGATCTGTTACAGAGCCCCATTTAAGGCCAGCATGCATCATCTTAATGTACAGACTGCATCCTGAATCTATGACGTTATGTGCTGAGCTGCTTTCCTGCATAATTTCCATAGCGGTGCACTCTGAATGCAGCCTTTTAATTGCTAAAAATGCTAAATGTCAAATTAAGCTCAAACTAATGGCGTAGAAGGTCTTGCTGTGTGATCACTGGGAGAGCGGGAGGAAGAAGGAAAGAGGCAGACTACTGGTGCATTTAGAACAGGCTGTGCACTCAGAAAACAGCTATGGATTACCAATCACTGCTTCCCACTACAAAAGATTAATGAGCACCCATGTAGCAGGCTAATTTAGAACAATAACGCCTAATTAATTACAAATAATCAGCTTCTTTCTCCCCCCTTTCCTTTCTTCCACTCTCAATGACTCTCTTTCTCCTTTGCAATTTCTTTTTTTTTTTTTTCCCTTTTCATCTCCGGCCTTCCCATTTTCTTTGTTTAGATCTCACTCTCTCTCTTTTCTCTCTCCTCCTATCCAAATAGCCTCAGGTAAAAAAGCAGCAAAGTGGGTCTAGTTTCACTCACACAGCCCCTCCACCAACAACACATCTTTGACTTTCTGTCCTCCAATCTCAGTGATTAATGCAGGGTCTTAAATTAGGCGTGGGAGGATTTGCCAATGCTGGACACGCACTCAGCGCAGCTAGGAGACACACACTAATAGTATCTACTGCTAATCTATGACTGCTTACATGGATGGGCTCTTCCTCAAATGCCACTGCAGACCATTGTCGTTATAGACTAGCAGTCTAGTATACCTATATCAGATGGTAAGAAGACTGATAGAGGTTAATAGGCCGTGGGCAGCTTCACATAAAAGAGAGAGAGAGAGAGAGTGAGTTTTAAATATGCCACAGTTAGCCACAAATGCTCCCAATTGTCAAATATTATAAGAAGCACACAACAAACAGGCAGTTTGAGGATATCTTTCTTCCATAATTTGAGGCTTGCTGTTAAAAAAGGAGGTTGGGGCATGAGGAGAATTAATTGAAAGACAGAAAATGAGGAAAAAAATACAGTGGCTACAGACTGAGGGAAGCTGCTTAATTACACAAGAAAGGAAAAGTGGTTGGATTTTCCTTATGTTAAAGTATATACAGTACAGTCCTAATAACATGGTAACACTGTGTTCATGGTTATACTGNCACACACACACACACACACACACTCATACACTGAGATGTTTAGATTTCCTACAGAATAAACTTTCTATATCCTCTTATAGCAATACTGCCACATTTTTTTTTCTATTATTACCAAAGACTCTACTTGTTTTGAAGTATTTTGGCCCCACCCCTGTTGATGTTTTGAAGCTAAAAGTGACCATATTGAATTACTAGGTTATACTAGTAAGCTTGGTTAGCATGGTGCTCCATAGACACAGTTAGTTGGCTATTAGTGTCAAGATGCAAATAAAATACAATGTGTCTCACCAAAACTGGAACCCGCTTCTAAGATGGTCCATTAGTACAGGCAATCTTGGGTCAAGCCATGTTGTGTGTCAGATAACAACTCCATTGGCATGTGACTACAAGCACACATCATTCAAAGCGGCTAGTGTGTCCAGCTATAAAATTTCACTCTATACTTGCCATGAAGAACAAAATAATTTTTTGTACCAGACTGTAAACATGCTTTTATTCTCCCCGTTATAAAGTTGGCCATTTTAACCAGAGAGATAGTGGGGATTGGCTCGCTGTTTGGCCAGCCACATGTAGATACTGGAGGAAGTTTTTGGTTGACTATTGAGGAACAGGGCTTACAGGAAAATTGCAGTACTAAGAAGCTTGTTGTCATTCTTATCAGCAATGATATCACTGACGCATATTAATGTATATTTTACTTCCTTTAAACACTTCAATTTTTATTGTATTAACGTGCGAATGATAAAAGCTTCTTCCGGCTGCTTCCTTATTCACATGGGGTCGCCAGTGGATGGATCCACATACTTGATTTGGCAGATTTTTATGTCCTACTTGATGCGACAAATCTCCCAGGAATTTGTGTCTCCTCTAGGTCTTGAGCTGGGAATCTTTTGTATGTAAGGCTAATGTGTAACCACCATGGAGCCATTATTAACCTGTAAATGATGAAAAAAATATATATAAATAAAGAGACTATATTAAACTAGTAAACCATTTTTCATCAATCAATTAAGCAAATAGAGCAAACTGATAAAAATATGGAGACAGTGCAGCAGTAGTTTTTCTAACGTTACATGTTTTGTGTGTGCAGGTAACCTTTGAGCAGCACAAAGAGAATCTGTCCCGTATGTTCCATCAGTACCAGCAACAAGACACAATTCGCTCCATCTCTGCTGTCAGCCAAAGCTCTGAGACTACAGAATGTGTTAATGGGCCACCTGCAGAGGAAACGGCTCCCTCCACTGTCATTGAGCTGACAGTGGACAAGCTGTCCCAGAAATTCCCTGATTCAGCAGCTAGGTCCACCATTACTTCCAGCCCGCTGGAGGCTGGTGGTGAAAGGGGACATGCATCCATCACTGTGTCCAACATCCTGGCTGAGGCCAAAGAAGAGCAAGAGCAGCAGCAGCAGCTGGTGGAGGAGTCTACCAGAGATGGCGCAGATGTTGGAGAGGAGACTGTTACGGTGACACAAAAAGCTGCTGCTGCTGCTGCGGAGGAGGAGCAGAGTGAAGACATAAACAAACAGAAAGCAGAGACCTCTACTGACAAAACTTCACTTAGTGAAACAGCTGACACAAAAGCAGTGGACACGGGTAAAGACTCTACAACATCTGGTAGTGGTGATGCACAAACAGCTGTAACAGATGATGAAAAATCTGAAAGTGAACACAACAAAGGTGAATCATCAAACTCAATGACAGAAGACTCTTTAAATGAAGCAGAGGCAGAACCACCAGCAGCTTCAGAGCAGGAAAACAGTGTGCTTGGTGGAGCGTCCATCTTGAACGAGGACCTGGTTGACGTGTCATCTGTTAGTGACCAGGTCCATCCTAGTGATGCTGACGATAGCCAAGAGGAGTCCTCTTATGCTTCTGCTGCCACTGGAGAGGAAGGTGGGGAAGTAAAAAAGGAGGAAGATAAACATAAAGAAAATGAAGGCAACAAAAATGGCCAAGAAGAAGAACAGGAGCTTAAGATGGAAGAAGAAAAGGTCGAGAGACAGGAAACTGAAGTGAAACAGGTGCCTTGTGTGGAAAGCCAGACTCCTCCAGCTGAAAGATCTGAAAAAAGTGTCACAGAACCACCCAAAGAAAAAGCTGGAGATGAACAGTCTTCCTCCATAGCTGAAGCTGCTACTGCAAACCAGCAGCCTTCAGACATTACACCGCCATCTACAGCCCAGGAGGTTGCAGCAGCATCAGACTCCCCTTCAGATAGCCAGCCTTCAGAGACCAGCGGCGCTACTGGAGGAGAAACACCATCTGGTGCCGGTGACATTAGCACCACTAACAGCTCCGACACTCAGAAGAGTGCAGACTCTGTCAGCAAAACCAAAGAAATCAAAATTGCCAGACTGGATGTGTCCAATGTGGCCTTAGACACAGAGAGACTTGAACTGAAGGAGACCTCTACAACAGTATGCATTTCCCTCTCTCCTTTTTTTTATTATTATTTGTTTTACTCAG
This sequence comes from Australoheros facetus, assembly GCA_030220045.1. Classification (NCBI taxonomy): domain Eukaryota; kingdom Metazoa; phylum Chordata; class Actinopteri; order Cichliformes; family Cichlidae; genus Australoheros; species Australoheros facetus. Next base: position 26,319 of record JASGAU010341470.1, read on the forward strand.
TTGTTACAATAGTAACAATAGTTTATTGTAGTTTCGGCAACAGACAAAATTGAGTTTAAATTTCAAACTCTGTTTTCTCAAAGGCCTATCTCACATTAAAACTTGTCATGTTTGGCTTCCATATTTCTCTAGGAAACAAGCCAAGGCCAGTCAGCAGCTTCGACATCAACAGCCGCGGGAAGTTCTTCAGGCCAGCCAAAAGACAGCAGCACCCCTGCACCCCGCTCCACCATGTTTCGTATCCCAGAATTCCGCTGGTCGCACATGCACCAGCGGCTCCTCACTGACCTACTCTTCTCTATTGAGACAGATGTCCAGATGTGGAGAAGGTAGGGTGACAGTCCGCTGATTCTGATTTTATTAATGCTTCAATTAACAGTAACATGGATTCATGAAATAAAGATTTGTTGAGGAGCATGCAAAGATTTCAGCTCACGAGCTTCCACTTATTAAGTGTTGCATCTCCAGAAAGAGCCTTTACAAATCTTTGTAATTTGTTGGTGAGACGAAGACAGTTTGTGCAGATTCTAGCCTATTAATAACACAGAATTTTGAACTTAAAATATAAATTTAAGCTGTCTTGTGATTTAAAAGTACTTGACTTTACATATTTAGTTATTATGCATGTATGAGACCTGCCTGATGCAACTATTTGAATTTTAATACAAAACCATGTCTAAAACCACAATTTAAAAATTTCTTTAACATTACTGTTTTAAGGTTTAAACCAGTCCCATATAGATGTGCAAGCCATCAAAGCCAGGCTCACTGTTTCCCTTTGCTTGCATTGTTAAACCTGGCTGAGATAACTCTTAATCATCAGAATGGTGTAAATCTTATCAAACTGTATAGCAGCAAAGTGTGTTTTCCAGTCATTCTTTATTTAAATCAGTTCCGAAGGTGATTTTAGAGGTGCTTAATACCGTATTCTAATAATTAAAGCAACCTTTTTCTGCCTTTTAGTCACTCCACAAAGACAATTCTGGACTTCGTAAACAGCAGCGAGAACGTTGTGTTTGTCCACAACAGCGTACACCTCATCTCCCAGGTGGTGGACAATCTCATCATGGCTTGCGGAGGCATTTTACCTCTGCTCTCAGCTGCCACCTCTTCCTCTGTGAGTCCCCTGCTGCACGTGTAATTTTTATGTTTGTACTTCTGTCTGTGGCTCCAGTCACAGGAAGTTATCCATCCACATTGACCTTTCCCCAATCACATTAGACTACAGTTAGCTGCTTCCTAACAATATTAGTTTGTTTTAGTCCTGTCTGACCTCAGTGACAGCAGCTCTCTTGCACGATTCTTTGCTTCTGCCAATGACCTGACCGATCTAAAGAGCAGGTTCACTTCCATTATAATTCAGTTACATTCAGTTGCATGGGCTCTGTAACCAAATTTAAACCTGAATGTGAAAAATGGCAATTTTACATGTCTCAATGTATTTTCAGTGTTGCAGATGTCACATATATAACAAATTAACTGTGATAAATCACTGATTATTTAACATGACTCAAGGAAACTATGTTTACGCTTCTGACCAGGATAAAAACTGACTGTAATGCTGCTTTTGCAGAGTTCCTTATTTTCTTTTACTGTGTATTTTTTTTTCCTCTCTCTACTACCAGCATGAGCTAGAAAACATCGAACCCTCCCAAGGCTTGTCGGTGGACGCTTCAGTCACCTTCTTACAGCGCCTCATCAACCTTGTGGATGTTCTTATTTTTGCCAGCTCTCTCAACTTCACAGAGATAGAAGCTGAGAAAAACATGTCATCAGGGGGCATCCTCCGACAGTGCCTTCGCCTCGGTATGCACATCGTCGTTATTTCTGACACTGTTAACAAGCTTTATTTTTCTTGTTTGTCCTCTGCTTTATTTCTTCATTCTTGCTGAGATTTCTCGTTTTAAGCTACTTTTCAATTTAATTGAATTCCACACTTTTTTGTCCTCCTCTTACCAAGCCCCCACTCCCCCTCCTGTTCATCGATCCACCTCGTATCAGCTGGCAGTAGCCTTCTGTATTAGCCCCAGTCATGGCTCCCTATAGTCTTTGGACCCTCCCTTCTGTATTCTTTCCTCTAAGCCTTCTTGCTCTCAATCTCCAGCTCCCGCTCCGATCCCCTCGCCTCGTTCACCCTGCTCATATCAGCTCTCTCTTATCTTGTTATTATAACCCTCCTGCATGGCAACACTTTAAAATGGCTGCTCGTATGATATAGTGAGTTGTTCATAATGGCCTTGGCTGTACTGTAGTGCTACGTAGCCGGAGGCCTTTTTCTGCCTTCTGTTCCAGGCTATTAAAGTTTCCCCTGACAGCATCAAAAGCCTACCCTCACAATCACTGAATAAAAGATATTGAAAATCTTACATTATTCATTTTTTTCGCGGTACACCTCAACACAGTATACACAGCGTAACAACAGAAGTACTGCAGAATACTTGTACGCTTAATTTTCATGCTTTTCTCTGTGTATTTAATGCTGCATATTCAGGTATCTGTTTTTGCTTTTAGATACAGTAACGCTTACAAACAAAACAGCTGTCAAAAGGCAGACTTGTTATCCAACAAACACTTTTCCCTCTGATATTATTGTTGCTGCTGGTGTTTTACATGAAAGCGATGCCACCATAGCACAGGTTCCGTTTTAGAAAGCAGCCGCTATGAAATGAATATTTGATGAGGTATGTGCTCCCCATTGCTGGCACCTAATCTGATTTTGGAAAACTGTAACAAGGTTTTAGCGTCTCCACCCCTCCCTCTCCCTCCTTTTTTTTTTTTTTTTCTTTCTTATAAATGGTCGTATGAAAGAGTGGTCCTAATGGAAAAAGCGAGCCCATTTCCAGACGGAATAATTCCCTCCTTCGTAATCTAAATGCCTCAGAGTTAACATTTGTCAGTTGTCAAGCTCTGAGCAGTGGGGGTTGGGAGGGGCTCCAAAGAGGAGCAGTACATTAAATTACAAATGTTAAGTGTGCCAGTTCCTAACCCACCTAAAGTTGTTGGACAACAAGTATTTTTTTTTTTTAAATGTTGAAGGACATATCATGCTGCCTACTCAGCATGTGCACACCCTGGCAGTGTCATTTGTTATGGGAGCTGCACACAGTGGATGTGATTCAAGAGCACACCCTTGCACTATGACCTTGGGAGGAGAGGTGGAGCAGGGAAGAGTGAACGATGCTGCCAGAGTTGGCCAGAGCACTGACCTTGTCATGGCCCCACTTTTTCTCTTCTGTTTTTGTCTCTCTCAGCTGCCCCTCATGTGGCTCAGTTTTATGTGCTCTTTTGTTGCATTTGGGGGCTTGTAAACACTATTTTTTTTTTTTTCTTTTGCACTTTTTTTTTTCCCTGAAAATGATTTTATTTGTATGATGTCATATAATATCTCTTTCTCTGTTTCTCCCTAGTGTGCGCTATGGCAGTGAGAAACTGTCTCGAGTGTCAGCAAGCCCAGTTTAAGCATGGCGCAGACAGCTCAGCCCGCAGCTACTCTGCCATGCCCAGCACTTTGCTTGGAACAGCCAAGTCTGCATCTGCACAGGCAAGTACTTGAAATGATCACGCAGTCTCGTTTTCTTCACATTTTTTGCTGTTTTAAATTCATGTACCCTTTTTTTTTTCTTTTTTTTTTTGTGTGTGTGTGTTTAAAACATGAAGCACAAAAACATCATATTTTTCAGTAATCAGCTCCCACACTTCTTTGGTAATAAGCACATTTTTGTCCTTTTCCTGTCCACAGTAAGCAACCAGAAAGCGCTTTGCCCTTTGTCCTGTTCACCAGCAGCTACCAAGTGTTATTGCATTAGCTCATATCTTATTATGTTACCACACGGGCTGCTATTTGTTACACTAGACTGAGCCTTTTGTCATTGCCCCTTTGATTTGATACAGTGACTTCCAGTAAAAGTCGTGTTGTTCTTCCCTGAACCGGGTGTTAAACCTCATTTATAATGCAGTGGCTCTATAGAAAAGCCATTATGTTAAGGACGCGATCTCAGGAGGGATGGCTTCCCTAAGCTGTTAAACCTTACCCTTCTCCTTGAAGTGCACATTGATTAATAAACACCCTGAATGGTGTAAATGCATGTGTGATTTTTACACTTCCCTTGCAGATAATACATTTCATATCATTTTTTTTTTTTGTTTTGTTTTGTTTTTATTCTCATGTATGCATGCAGAGCCCTGTTGATGCTGTGACAGGTGGCATGTCTCCAGTGAGAGATTTGGACCGGCTGCTTCAGGACATGGACATTAACCGCCTCAGGGCTGTCGTCTTCAGAGATATTGTAAGCTGTCCAGCAGACACATTCACGTATTGTACACAGCACTCATAACATGTATGAAATCACATGTTCTATGCTCCTTTCACCTCTGGTGCTTTCAAAGAGGATGCATGTACAGTTTGTTTAGTGTATATTGTTTGTTTCAGGAGGACAGTAAGCAGGCTCAGTTTCTGGCTCTTGCTGTCGTCTACTTCATCTCAGTGCTCATGGTGTCCAAGTACCGTGACATCCTGGAGCCCCACAATGACAAGAAACACCCTCAACGCTCCCAGTCTGCTAGGAGTACAGGTATACAGAAACTTCAATGGAAAATAATCTTTTTATATATATACATAAAGCAAGCTGTTTTCAGCAACCCTACCTTAGCCATGACACTTTGGATCATGATTTCTTCCTTTTGTTCCTTTTTTTTTTTTTTTTTTTTTTAAT
>JASGAU010341492.1:6677-17889 GCA_030220045.1 Australoheros facetus
CACTACCACTTACCAGAGTACTAGTGCCTTAAAATCAGTGGTACTAGGCTGTAAAAAATAAAATTAAGCAAAAAACAAACAAACAAAAAACCCCAACTGTTAGAAATTGTTCTAGTTCCATTAGTCACACAAAAAGACACAAGAGGCCTAATCTGTCATTTTCATTATCAGCTGACGTTTTCTATTTCGGGAAATCGTGAAAAACTCAGTTCAGTTACAATTTAGTTTATTTATACAAGTCTAGCGCTAGTTCGAGACAACAGTCGTCTCAAGGTAGTTGATACTGCATGCCAAGGGCCCCACAATATTAGCGACAGCACCCCAGCAGATGATCCCCTATGAGCAAACACTTGGCGACGGTGGGAAGGAAGAACTCCTCTTTAACAGGAAGAGATCTTTGGTAGAACCAGGATCAGGACGGCGCAAGCTGCACCAAAAGAAGAGGAATGCCCATCACTATTGATAAACATGGAGCTCCCTAATGATTCTGTCACACTAGCATAAAAATAGTAGGGCGACCTCCTTTCCAAAATAATAATAAAAATGTAATTAAAATTGGCACTTACCTAGAGATTGCGTTTAATTTTTGAACTCAGTGACTGACTGCAAGTAGGTGGGACCAACTGGCTACAGTGCTTCTATTCTTTGGAGACAGGTTGCCCCCAACCTGGAGACACATGCAATTGCCTTCCAATCAAAAGTGGGCTAACTGCACTCACCCTCACTCTTATAAATGCAGACAGATTGCCAACGCACTGCAATCAGCCGTCAGTCACAAACTGATAGCAGGCTGACTCTTATTGGACATTCATTGTCATTTCAATGCAACAAAGTTGCTTTGAAGACAGCAACTGACTGGGTGTGCTCACAGACCTGGCACCTGTCATTGATGCAACCACTTCAAAGGTAACAAGATTGCAAGTTCATTGCACGAGGTCACAATAAATTTGGTCATGCCACAAACTCCAACCATTGTTTTCCCCCCAATGTGAATGTAGTATAAACCCCAATATTTCCAGGAGTAATAACACAGCTGCATGGACTATCTCCTGCTGTGAAAATGGACAAAGCCGACATCGTGCTTTCAGGAGTTTAAATGTGTGAAAACAGCTTTACAGTAAAGCCTTTGTTGCCCACTTGAGTCCCTTGACAATTAACTGTGACAGACATGCCAATTTTCATGTCTTAAAGGTGTAAATATATATCAGGTAGAAACATACAACACATTAGACACTTGTAGATACTGAACATACAGACAGCGGGATTCTTATTCAGCCCTCCATTCCATCTGGTGAATTAAAATAACACACAATCACTTCATAGTGTTTACGTCCATGTTTTATATATGCATTTTACACCATACTGCATGAAAAAATATTAACCATGTTATCAGTTCAACCCCCAATACATCAACAGAGACAGATCAATTCTTCCCTTATTTCTGAAGTTCAACTAACAGACATTAATAGAGCTTATATCACAAATATTACCTAAATATAATTTAATAATTAAGATTCATTTTTTAGCATGACAGATGTCAAATATATGGTTTATATAGATTTAAATGCTCTGAAGCTGCCCCCACCTTATAAATGCAGAAGTGAAATATGTCAAATCAGGACACATTCACCTTTTGGTTTTACATGAAGGCATCATCACCATTTCAAACCCACAAACATTAATCAGTAAAAAGAGAAAAGAAAAAAAATCATCAGGTCCACCCTTATTTGAATCTTGTTCCATAAATGCCATTTTAGACACAAACGTCTTTAAATGTTACAGCTGTGAGTGAGAATAGTCATTAGCAAATCTGATATTCAAGGAACTATAACATGTAAACCAGCTGCTATTAATATCACGTTCTTCTGTTTGTTTACACAGGAAGTACCCAGAGCCGCTACCTATAGAGTCCTTTTCCTTTTCTCTTGCTCCTAGTAGTCGATGCACCGAAGTGCAGCGATGGTAGATGCCAGTCGTCGAGGCAGCAGCTTGGCGGTCTGTCTGTAGTCTTCTGGTTTAGCCCTAAGAAGAGTTACAATATTTTGGAGGGTGCGTGATGGCTGCAGGCCCAGAGCATCCATCACATTACTCAGATAGTCTGTGGAGCAGAAATGGGAGTGTCTGTTCAAATGTTCTGATATAATTTCAGGCTACCAACACTTCCAATTGATCCCTGTAAGTACAAATTACAATATAATTCGACATCCCAATGTGTATCTGTCCTGCATTTTGGTTACTGTACCGATATCTGTGGCCAGCTGTTTAGTGGAATGGGGCCTCAGCTGGGGGATTAGTAAAATGGCATCACAGTAGGTCTGCATGGTTGCCCGAGCAATGGAGCCCAACCAGTAGTCTGCTGTGTTGTCCAGCTCAGGAAGGTCATCACCTAAAACAGAAGGAAAAAAGGTGTTTCAGGAGGGCATCAGTTAACAAGACGTTTCCTTTTGAAATAAGTTGAGTGTTAGAAATATCTAAAGTGTCTTTAACTTTCTAGGGAAAATGGATGGGGGCTGTTTTTCAGTAACCTTGCTCTGGAGGGAAAGGCAGCTTCCCAGCACGTAAGGCCATCTCTAATGCTGGGTCCTCTTGTGTCACAAAAGGCTCCAAGTGGAGTGGCAGAGACATCAGGTACTGTCCTATCTATATGGGAGAAAGCAAAGTCATTTACTCTGGTTCAACTGGTCTCTATAAATATGTACAAATGGCACTAGATTCTCCTATAACATAAATCCTATTTTGCTTTGTTTTTTGTATTAATCTGACCTATATTCAAAGCAAACCTGACTAACATTTGTAATGTACTCTTGTGGTGACAGGCTGAAAGTAGGCAGGTCCTCCGTGTAGCTCTCTCCAAGACCACGTGCTTCTTGACTCTTAAACAAAGAGCACAAATCATACAGATTAAAGAGATACAGCACATCCACCACTCAAGTGCACAAACTCAATCCAAAAGCTTTCAGCACACACGCTCTCAAATCATCTCTATCCTTATATGAAATTAAATAACGCAGAAACTTGACACGGAATCACCTCCATCTTGGAGACAAGGCAGAGCTGCTGTTTGATCTGCAGGAAGACAGAGTCAAAGGCCAGCTGATTGGCCTGCTGATTGAGTCTGGTCAGAGCTGTTCTGGGCTCTGCTAACAAGCTGGAGTTACCTGTGCCTTTCTCCTGCAAAACAGGTGGAAAGAGGGGAAATAGATGCATAAGAGCTACACAGGGACCCTGATTAACCAAATGTAAGGGTTCCCTTCAGAAAACTGTCATACCTTTAATGAGTAGAGGAGTTCCATCAGGTTGTTGTATTCAGCCACATTTCCCCTCTGAAGGTAGTTGTACTCCTGCCAAGGGTTTTTGGTGGCGTTCTTCCTCTCCGTGGAACTGGCCTCCTGGATTCCTGCCAGGCTGCGTGGGCTGTACGACTCCGACAAGTACTTACCTGCTGTGGCCAGGATCCTAAATCACAAAGAGAGCAGGCATTTTCCTTAAAATGCCAGCTCAACCTCTTGACAGTGTGCTCACTGTTGGATGAGTTGATGGGATCAGGTGAAATTAAACTGGAAAATATTCAACATAAAGATTCACTCACTTGTTTGATAGCTGTTGTTCAAAGGCCCCACATTGTCTAAGCAACTCTCCACATGTGGCAATGATCCTGTAAAGATTAAAAAAAAAAAAAAAGGAAGAACACCGAGTGTTTTTCACATGATAATTTGCAATCCAAGTGAATTATAACAAACGTAAAAAGGCAATAACCTGACTGAGTTCTGGAAGGCTGTCCAGTCCTCCTGGAAAACTGATGAACTTGGTGTATCCTCAAGTTTACACTTCTTCCTGATTGACTGGAGTGTTGTGGAAAAGTCTGACACATACCTAGAGTCAGCATCATATTGAATCATCAATGCTAAAATCAGACAAACTATATCTAGAAATAAATCAATGTAATGATTCATACAGTACATGTTTTGTGTGATTGTGAGTAAAGGCTCTTTACTTGGTGAAGAGGGCTTTGAGAGCTTTGAGGAGGCCACACACTGCAAGTCCATCAGTGAGTCTGACACAGCGGTCCACAGCAGCACTAGCCAGGCCAAACAACTTGCCTACAGAGTGGCTCAACTCTTCTACACAATCAATTACCTCCCCGTGTTCCTATAAAACATGTGAAACAGGAGGTGGAATAAAATGGAAAATTACGAGCACAGTTCCAAGAGAAAGTGATTCATTAGAGGACACTGATCGATCATGACATGTGGCCTGATCTTAATCTAAGTCACAATTATAGACAAACACAACTGGAGTAAACTACTAACACACATTCAGTCGCACATTTCACATCTTTACTGAACACACTGACTAATTACTCTCAGTGGAGGCGGCACACACTGCTCTCTACAAAAGCATTTTTAGGTCATGAGCATTTCAAGGATGAATTGACTGAACAACTCACTTGAGTTCATGCTACAACATCTTAATCATGCTAAGGGCTGATTTGGCCTTTCCAAAGCATGATGGTCTCTCCACCATGACTCAGTTGCGATGGTGTTACTATGTAGTGCCCCGTTTCCTCCAAACATGTGTGCATTTTTGCTAGAAATAATGTGTCCACAAAAATAACTGTCCTAGAAGAGTTGCGGAACATCCAGGTGGCCTTCTGCAAACTTTGAGAAATCCTGCATATTTCTGCAGGTGTTCCTGTTTTTTTTTTTTTTTTTTGTTTGTTTTTTAAAACTCTTTCAGGTTTGCATGCTGCACTTCTGATGTGATCCCCTTGACATGGAGTGTCACTACAGCCCTGCCTTTCATTCATCTGTAGACAGTTTTAGACACCCAGGTTTTTAGAAGCTCTAAACTTTTAGCATTCTCTGACTTCATGCATGTATTCTAAGAGGAAGTTAAACTTATTTTTACAAATGAGGAGTCCTACTAAGCTTTCTAGAGAAGAGCAGACTTAATCAGCAACCATGCTTTGTTTATTTACAGGGAGGGGCACAACAACACTTCAAATCTCTCCTTTACTGCCACACCTGACTCCAAGTACCTTTTGGACAAGTTGTTAGCAAACAGGTTCACTTACGTTTTTCCCAGCCAGAACATTAATCAATTGCTCACTGTGCTTAAGATGTAAAACATACAACTGCTTGTGTGTTGTCAGTTAGTCAGATTGTATATGTATATAATTATGATTTAGATAAAGATCAGACTACAACTAATTACTGCAACTGTGTGTAGGTGGTGTCTAACCAAAGGCACTGCGCTTATCTGGATGAGGAGGTGAGCTTCCTCCAGATCTCCATACTGTAGCTGATAAGATTTATAGGGATCATACAAAGCACAGACCAGCTCACTCAGCTTCAGGAGGTTATGCTCACCTGAGGAGGGAATAGGAAAACACATAAAGACAATGCTTCCCACATCTTCCATCATCCCTATTTACAGATGTGGCTCATGTGCATACCCAGGTGTGGTAACATTGCTGCTTCCACATTGTGTCCAAAGGTGGACGTGGTGTGATGGAGCTCAAGCAGAGTGTCCAGACACTGCTCTTGGGCTGCCCGCTCCATGGCCGTGCTCAAGCAAACAGGGATGGATGGCACCATGGCCCCCAGGGTCTGGATAAGCAAAACTGTCACCACTTCATATGGGTTCCTGAACACCTAAGTGGATTGGAAAAAAATGGTTAGCACTACAACTTGTTATAGAAATAAAACCAAACTGGTCTCTATCTTGGTAACACAGTCCATCTTACCTGGCTGCTCCACTGTATCTGAGCATGCCAAGTGGAAAGCAAGGTATCATAGAATTCTGACAGCTGCTGATTCAGACTGAGCTCGCTCTGAGAGAGATCCTGCCATATGCCCACCAACTGGCCCTGAGAGCAGCAAAGCAGATATTAATTCATGCACTGGCACAAATTTATCAGAATAAGATTTTGTGAAGATTTATAAGTAGCAGAGATGCCTGCAGCACCTACCTTGTGACACTTGTAGTAGTATGCAAGAAGCTGTGGCATTCTGTCAATCTCTGTGAAGACTTTAACAAACAGCTTGGCTTGGTCTGCAGAGTACCAAAAGCATGTAAGAATATATACTGTGTGTACACTGTAAGCAAACTAAGGTAAACAAAGACACTGAGGATAGAATAATTTCGAGACAACACTTTTCTCTAGAGTTCTTACCTATAGACATGGAATTAAAAGTTGCTACTATCTGTGGGCTGGCCATGGCCTCCAGTCTGTTTTTTAGAGCCTCCAGGTGAACACACTTTTCAGAGTAGTCTGGTGTGTCCACTAGCATGGCCAGGCTGTTCTGCATGCTGGTTAGCTTAGAAGAAATTACTGCAAAGTCCTGTAAAAAAGGAATACACGATTACTATCATTACCATTAATGTACATGCAAAATCATATAATATTATTAGCTTTTAATAAAGGATAAAAATAGTAATAACACAGTAATTACACATTACTGGAAAAGCCTTGACTCTACAATGGATTAATTTATAGGATTTCTTTAGTACAGCCAGAAACTCACATTAAATAGAAAGTACTCCAATAATTGAATCTCTAATATGTATATGGGTGTGAGCCAGTATGAGTCATAACCAAGAAAAGCTCTGCGGCAAATCCTTTCATACCTGTGTTTTGAAGGTATCCTCAATGTCTGCACTCAGTGTGCTCCATTTGTCTGCTTCCTGCAGTGCTTCAGCTGCCAGCTGCATTCGACTCTTCACCTGATCTATCTCCACCAGGACCTGGTGAAAATTATCCATGCAACATACAGCTCAAGCCTCAGAAATATAGAGTACTGTGCACATTTCATGCCACTGCTAGGCTTTAACGATTATAATCTTTAAAGTTAAAGCTTACTATTAAACAAATTATTTCAATAGCACAATGTTAGATATGCCAAATACTTGTACAATTGTTTCCCAAATGCAATGGAATATGTTTAAATCCTTAATGTACTTCAACTAAGTGTTGGAACTGTGCACTCACCTGCATGGATTGCACTGTCTCTTGCTCAAATTTCCTGATGTCCTCTTTAACCATGACCATTTGCTCCTTTAGAAAGGAAGCCTCCTGTTTCAAAGCCTCCACATCTCTCAGCACTCTGGGCATATTTTGAAGGGCTTGGTTACTGCTCTCTACACAAATACACAGCAATTGTTCATGAAAAGCCATTACAACAAAATTTAACTTTTTTAAGACTGTCATAGTTGAATTCCATATAACTTCATTCATACAGCACCGGTTCACAGTATAAATACAAATAGTTATCTTTAGGTGCTTGATATTGTAGAGACCCTGCAACACTAAAGAGAAAACCCCAGAGATCTGAGCCTGGTTCTATGACAGAACCAGGCTCAGGGAGGGACAGCTATCTGCCACCTGTTGAAAGTTGATGGGAACGGGAACACAGAAAAAAAAGAGCATGGGCTAACCACAGACAACAAACAGTTATCCTGTTTAGTTCACTGTAGTATTTTACAGTGCCTTTGGAAATTGGTGTCTGGTGTGTTTGGATTGTGCAAGCAAACACTGCAGCTTCTAAAATGATTAGTTAGTCACTAAATGAAAGCGAGTCACAGCTTTGCTCTAATCAAATCACTACTAACAATTTAAACAATGATAGAAAAATCTACATGTTTTTTTATGTTGTCCTTCTGATGCACCTGGCATTGAAGCTCTAACATAGAGCCGCAATACGAGTTGATCAGTCAACTAATGGAGAATAACTGGCTGATATTTTGATAATTTAGGTTTTCTTTTAGCTATTATATATATATATATATATATATATATATATATATATATGCAGAAACAGAATATTTACCAGTTCAAACTTCTCAGATATGAAGATTTAATTATCCTTTTAAAATGTTACATTCATGTCAAATGATGCTAGTTGTTCACCATTTTCTGGCATTTTACACACTGTAATTATTGGAAAAACAATAATGAAGATAACATCTGCAGTCTGAAACATCATTGTAAAGAAACGTGAATCGGTATTTGCAAATGATCGATCAAGAGCAGCTCCAGTTAATTTCTGCTCGCATTGTATATTTAACATAGTAAGTGATGACAGATGAGTATGGAAATCCACAAACTATCTGAATAAGGCGTGACTCTGCACACAGGTGTTCTACTGGGTTGAGAGATTTTTCATTCTTGTAAAGCCATTCAGAGAGCACTTGTGCCCTGCTGATGGGAGACACTGTGATCCCGAAAGATAACGATAAATTCCTCACACACCATCACAAACTCACGGGATCCACTCTCTGCAGGGTCAGTGGGTTTACTTCAATATTTCATGCAGCATGCAATTTCCAATTTCGCTTAAATGACAGCAAGGACACGGTTATGGTCATGATTGTAGATCAGCTGAACTGTATTTCTTTATAAGAGTTATTTATAAAATTGCGTATGCCGTTTTTATTTACGCCACTAACGTGTTCATGTATCATTTTAAAACTCGCCATTGTTTACCTAAATTAGCACCGCAGACAATAAAGGCAATTCCATCAGTGATGAGATCTCTAAAGACGCACTGACCCTCGATAGCATTGTTGACTTCCTGGATGAAGAGCTGCAGCTTCATGACAAGCGTAGCGGCGTGTGCGTCCGCCTTCCCCGGCGCGTCCTTCTGCACCACCCTGAAGGCGCCATTCACCCAGTCCTTTACGTCGAAGTCATCGTCAAGGAATTTAGAAAAATCCATTTCGCCGGTGCAAAAAATGCTGGGCGGCGGTCATTCAAAACTCTTCCGCTGCTGCAGTCTCTGTCATCGACCCATCTCTGACGCTGCGCTGGCTAATTCTTTCCGAGCACCGGCTTCGACACGAATATAAAATAAATAGCCCAAGAAAATGAGATTATCATTATAACTAAGTAGAGTTCCAACAATGCGACGGCCTCCTCCAGAGTTATTTTCAAAGCTGTACAGCTTTAACAGACTAAAGAGAGCACATAGTTCTAAACACTGGTGACTGCGGTGGTTACGCTGACAACAACTTCCTATTGCGCTTTCTATTTACCTTCCCCCCCAAAACAAATGCTAACACAACGGACCGGCTGTCCTAAAAAAAATAAATAAATAAAAATAATAATTCCATCAGCAAATTGAAGCATTTTTGTCAACAAAGCGTGAATATCTGTTTGTTTGTTTGTTTTTTAAATTAGGATATCTGGGCGACAGAAATGCGGTAGCACACGAAAGATAGCCTGAAGCGGGGTCACATAAATTTATCCGTGCAGAAACATTCATAAGAGGAACTGTAAATGGGATTTATTGGGAACTGTTTCGGGTTATATGGCACAACAAATATTTAAAGTTGCAAAGGTTACATCCGAGTATAACTAATAATGTGCATTGCTTTCATTTTTTTCATTTTGGGATACCCAATACACTTAACTTAGGTAACAGTTTAGCGAGATGACTGTTGATAGTTTTCACAGATCCCTTTTTGACTATATACTCCTGAATCCCAAACGTGATCTGGGATACCACTTTGGTTAGGATTTATTTTACATCAGGAATAGCTGATAGAAGTTGCTACTAGACTGGATTACAGAATATGGAATTTTGATTAGGTATCTATTGCTAATAAATGTACACTATATTGACAAAAGTATTTGCTCATCTGCCTTCACACGCATATGAATTTGAGTGACATTCCATTCATAATATGATGCCGGCCCACCCTTTGCTGTATAACAGCTTCAACTCTTCTGAAAAGGATTTTCCATAAGGTTTAGGAGTATGTTTATGGGAATTTTTGACCATTCTTACAAAAGTGCACTTTTGAGGTCAGACACGGCAACCACCAAATCCAGACTCGTCCATCAGATTTTCAGATGGAAAACCGTGATTCGTCACTCCAGAGAATACGTCTCACCTTCTCTAGAGTCCAGTGGTGGTGTACTTTGCACCACTGCATCCAATGCTTTGCATTGCACTTGGTGATGTAAGGCTTGGATGCAGCTGCTTGGCCATGGAAACCCATTCCATGAAACTCTCTACATACTGTTCTTGAGCAAATCTGAAGGTCACATGAAGGTCTGTAGCAATTGACTCTGCAGAAAGTTGGTGACCCCTGTGCACTATGACTCAGCATCCGTTGACCCCACTCTGTGATTTTAGTGTGGCCTACCACTACGTGGCTGAGTTGCTGTTGTTCACAATCACTTCCACTTTGTTATAAGTAATACCACTGACAGTTGACAGTGGAATATTTAAGGACTGGACTTGTTGCACAGGTGGCATCCTATCACAGCACCATGCTGGAATTCACTGAGCATTTTCTTCTGGTGCAAGGAAAAATTATAGTTTTCTTTATTAAAGACCAGGAGAGAGTTGATCTGAATGCAATGTAATGTTTATTAAAGACTTGCAAGCTGGAGCAGTGACACATAAATAACATAAAGGTTGCTCAGGAGAAATGCTCAGTGAGGCAGTCTCACTGTCCATCTTTTATACACAAGAAAATGTTTACGTGACATTATACAAGAACTCAAACAAACAATAACAGGAGACAAATGAAGAAGCTCTACACAGGTGTTATCTACCATGAACTCTGGGCTAATAAATGTTTTTCACTCGTAGTTGTTATCAAAACACTTCATTTCACTTCCTTTCTTCACTCTGCCGAGGCCTCTGTGGTCTTCCTTTTTCTGGCAGACGCTTCCTCCTTCCTTCCTTCCTTCCTTCCTTCCATCCATCCATCCATTCAGCCACCCACCCACTCGTGACCATAGGTGAGGGTAGGAACGTAGCTTTTACACTAAGCTGGAGGCCACCCCCTGATGAAGCCAACAGGACCGCATCATCTGCAAAGAGCAGAGATGAGACTCTGAGGCCACCAAGGAAGAAGCCTTCCGCCACCTGGCTACGCCTAGAAATACCGTCCATAAAAATTATGAACTGAATCAGTGACAAAGAGCAGCCCTGACGGAGTCCAACACCCGCAGGAAATGAATCCGACTTATTACCGGCTACACGGACCAAGCTCTCACTGCGGTTGTACAGAGACTAAATGGCCCGCAACAACGGATCAGACACCCCGTACTCCTGCAGGACCTCCCAAAGGATACCCCGAGGGACACGGTCGAATACTTTCTCCAAGTCCACAAAGCACATGTAGACTGGTTGGGCAAACTCCCATGCACACTCGAATATCCTTGAGAGGATAAAGAGCTGGTCCAGCGTTCTGCGAC
>JASGAU010341494.1:6704-53630 GCA_030220045.1 Australoheros facetus
TTCAGTTTATTCAACAATTAAGATTAAATGTTATACGATGACTGTACACTCTGCCAGTTTGGCTGTACATGTGGTTTTGCCAACGGGAAACTTGCCAAGCCAGGTCCCTAAGGGCTACTCCAAGGACCTCAGTGATTCAAACCTACTCACTTAAAGCCATTAGTGCCCCAGTATTTATGCTCCTCTCCCTTTAGCCAACAAGGCATGGATAGGTCCCAAACAGAAGTGGTAATGAGGTCCTAAGCAGCCTCGCGGCTTCAGACACAGAAACTCTGCAGCAGAGCCGGCCAGTCCTGTCAGCTGCAGGGAACTGAGGCACAGAGAGGCCTGTGGTCCACTGTTGAGGCTCACAAGGGACGTTAAGGCAAATGTGATCCTGACACATTGTTCTGGCATGCATAATAGGGCCTTTTCAGGGTTCCTCAGGGGAGACCTGGGAGCCTGATTTTTAAAGAAGTAACGTGACGTTGGTTTGATGGTTCTACCTCTTCACTTCTTTTGTCTCACAGCCTTGCTTATGGGAAGTTGTCCTATGACTCATGTCTTCCTGCGTTTCATTAGCTTTAAGGAAAATGCAGCACAGATTAAGTAACATGTTTCTCTGTGTTTTTTTTTTTAGTATGGTCAGGTCAGGCTGTCCAGTCATTCTACTCCATCTCTTCAGCATCTTTGCACACATGAGAGGTATGAGATGTATAAATATTGAGTTACACTGTACTCTGCAGCAAACCATCCTCTATAGTGGTTTCCTCAGTTTTTTTTTAAGTTTAATGAGCTCTTCTACATTATTTTTTAAAGCCAACACTCAGGATATCCTGTATCCATATGGACCTGGCCATAGGGATCTAGAGACTCCAAAGATGGATGATGGAAGCTCTCCGGAAGTTACTTTGCTCAACCCTTTTATTTTCTTCAATGTCCCCTACCGCTCCATCTATGTAAGCCTTCAACACCAAACTCCTGCAGTCATCACCATAAACTAACAGGCTGCATCGTGCTGCTCAAACAAATATCCCATTCTTTCTTCTCACAGATCAACAACAATGGTGTAATCTCCTTCAGCGTGCAGGTTAGCCAGTTCACACCAGAGGCTTTTCCCCTGAGTGACAGCAGATCATTTATTGCTCCACTTTGGGCAGATGTGCACAACGGCATCCGCGGAGACGTGTACTACCGGGAGACCACCGAGCCGGAAATACTGGAAAGGGCGACGCAAGATGTCCGGAAATATTTTAAAAACATGCCCACTTTTACTGCCAACTGGGTCTTTATTGCAACATGGCACCAAGTCACCTTTTACGGAGGAAGCCAGACAACTCCGGTAAACTTTAAACTTGGGCATAGTTGTCATATAAACTCTTCTGGTCATTCTCTTCCAGTATTTGGATAAGAACTAGTTGGTCAAAAGGGAAAAATATCCCACACATGCAGCATTTCCTCCTCTGTTGTATTTCTCAGGTGTACACAGGCTTTAGTACTGTATATAAAATACATCTACAACCTTCACTAATTGCCACCTGCTTGCTATAGATGATTAAAAAAACCATAAGAACTTCACCTGCGCTCAGGGAGGCCATTTAAATGTAATGCTGTGCACGTGTTTGCATACATTTTGTGGTGTTCAAGTTGCCAACGTGCCAAACCTCCTCCAGCATTAACATCATTAAACTGTGCACCTTCAGGAGCTTCATGCATGGTTTTCCATGGTCGAGCAGCTCCTGCAGGTGTTGTGTAGGTGGCTCCGTACTTATGTCCACATAGTGTACGTACCGAAGGGGCTCGTAGATTAAAATTTACACCAGGATATTTTTAACCAGCCAAAACTGTCACATTAATTTTAGTATATTTGAACCAAACCCTTTCAAATATATTTATTAATGGTTTATCAGTTCAGCTGCCATGCAACTCACAAAAATCACCCACCTGTGTGCGTGCAAGCTTTCTGGGATTTACCCACCAAACTGAAAATCTGTGTGTGTGTGTGTGTGTGTGTGTGTGTGTGTGTGTGTGTGTGTGTGTGTGTGTGTGTGTGTGTGTGTGTGTGTGATAGTAAACATTAAAAAAGTGCTGTGCGTGTGAATGGTTTAAAGGGGACATATGCAAAATCCACTTTTTTAGCCCTTAAATACATTTTTTTGTTTTTTTTAATTCATTCTCTTTTGGTGCTGCTTAGATATATTTATATTCTTTTTGGGTCATATTTGTCAGTCTGTTCAGTTTTCTCTATTCCCTGTTACGTTTTCTTGTCTATTACGTCACAGTATTTACTATGGAACTGCTAAACAGGGTCATGGACTTCCGGCTAACCAATTTCGTGAATCCGCCATTTTTTTCTCGCAGTGATTTTGTAGTCCAAGTTCAGTTATGCCGAAGTTGCAAGTAGACAAGTCAAAATGTTCGGTTGTCGGGTGTATTAACCCACACGATTCCTTACATCGCTCCCAGCATCAGAGTCTCTTCGAAGTGCCTGCTTCTCTGCTGGTAGATAATCGTATCGCTGCTATCAAACTACAAAAATGGCCAAATGGGGTGGCGTGGAACGCTCTGCAACCTAGAGGGGGGCGGAGCGTGAAATGTCTCGTTCAAAACAAGCTGCTCTAAGACGCACCTCAGAACACTTCCTTTTAAACATATAACAAAATATCCAAGTTTGTCACTTGGTGAAAGATTCCCGTCAAGGGAACAGAATTTTAAGACTCAGCAACAGGTTTTTTTGTTGTTGTTTTTTTTAAGAGGTGCCAGGTTGTTTTGCAAATATTAATTAAATGACCAAGTGACTACAGTTTTTTTCATGTATATTAATTTTTCTCCTTTTTAAAATCTGTTTAATCCTTTTGTTTGATTAAAAGGTGAACACATTCCAAACTGTACTCATCTCAGATGGCGTGGCGTTCTTCAGTATGTTCAACTATGGAGAAATCACATGGAGTACAGGAACAGCCAGTGGTGGAGATCCTTTAACAGGATTGGGTGGGACAACAGCTCAGGTATTCTCACTGTGCCTCCTAATTTCATATGGATAATAATGCTTTCGGATACAGAAGCTATCTCAAGGACATTTGACCTCACATTCGTCACAACTGTCCCCTTTTCAGGCAGGTTTTAATGGTGGAGATATCGGCCACTTCTTCAACCTGCCGGGATCACGGTCAAATGACGTAGTGAACATTGAACAGACAACTAATGTAAATATTCCTGGGCGATGGTTCTTCCGTGTAGACACTGAGCTGATTGATCCTGCCAATGGCTGCAGCTACAATGGCAAGTCAAACATCAAACACTGATAATGTGCATGCAGGTTAACTCTCTGCAACGCAGCTGCAGCTTCTTCACTCCAGTTTACGCTTAAAGTAGTCAGTGAAATGCTACTCTACTGCTACCTCTGTGTTTTGTACTACATCCTTTCCAGGGCGGTTCTACAGACGGGGAGAGATCTTCTGGTTGTCTGACAGGTGCTCACAGCGGTGCCGCTGCCTCGACATTGATAATGAGGTGCAGTGTCAAGAGGCTCCGTGTGGCCAGCTTGAAACCTGCGAGCAGCTGGAAGGAGCCTTTTACTGCCAGCCCACTCGCACCAGCACTTGTGTGGTATTCGGGGATCCTCATTACCACACCTTCGACGGCTTCCTCTATCACTTCCAGGGCACCTGCAACTACCTGCTGGCTCGGCCCTGCTGGGAGGTGGCGGGGCTGCCCTTCTTTAGTGTAGAGGCCAAAAACGAGAACCGTGGAGCTGCGTCTGTTTCCTGGCTTAGAGACGTCACAGTGGAGGTGTATGGTCACCGAGTCATGTTGCCAAAAGGAAGTTCTGGAACAGTCCAGGTGAGAATCTATAGATGTAGACAGTAAACACATAGCTGCTTCCCTCCTGGATACACCTACCTGGATATGCAGTGTAAGAGTACTGGTCAATGATTTCTACCTGCATCCATTGTTCCCTTACCAAAATTTCCTGTTTCTCTGTCTTTAGGTGGATGGCTTGATGAAGACTTTACCAGTCCAACTCCAGCTTGGTGCTATCAGGGTGTACCAATCTGGGGTTGCCATTGCTTTGGAAACAGACTTTGGACTCTTGGTAACTTACGATGGCCAACACTATGCATCCATCTCCCTACCCAGCTCCTACTTCAACAACACTTGTGGCCTTTGTGGTAACTATAACGATGACCCTGCCGATGATCCTGTACTACCTGATGGCTCTCTGGCAGAAAGCGTGGTGGAGTTGGGGGGCAGCTGGAGAGCAGAGGACACGGACTGGAGGTGTACAGATGGATGTGCGCAGAACTGCAGTGTGTGCGACCCTCTTACAGAAGCCTTCTACTTTCGGTCTGACTACTGTGGGCTAATCAACAAAACTGACGGACCTTTCAGGGACTGCAGAGCTGTAGTGGATCCTACAGCCTTTGTGTACAGCTGTGTATATGACATGTGCAGCAACAAGGATAATATCACTACTCTATGCCAGGCAATCCAGGCCTATGCTCTAGCCTGCCAGACCCTTGGTGTCACGATACGACCTTGGAGATCTCGCACCTTCTGTGGTGAGATTCAGTTTACTAAAATTCATCAATTTACACAAATACACTTATCCACCATGTGTAATCTGAAATCTTTTATTTTCCCTTGATATTTCTCAGCTTGGTCATGTCCAGAGTTCAGCCAGTATCAAGTGTGCACAAGTGCCTGTCCAGCTTCCTGCTCAGACCTCACCGCCCCCTTGTATTGTGCTCATCCTTGCACTGAAGGCTGCCAGTGTGAACCAGGCTACGTTCTCAGCGGCAGCCGCTGCGTACTGCGCGAAGACTGTGGCTGTGAGCATAATGGCCTCTATTACCACCTTAATGAGACTTTCTGGGTAGGTCCCAGCGGTGAAGAAGGCGAATGTACCCTCCGCTGTACCTGTGGGCCTGCTGAGCAAGTCTCTTGTTTCAATGAGTCCTGTAAGGAGGGTGAGGTGTGCGTGGCAGAGGTTGGCTTGCTGGGTTGCTACCCTCGAAGAGAAGGCGTGTGCTCAATCACCCAGAACTCAGTGACATCCTCCTTTGATGGCAGCTTCCTGCAGTTCCCAGACGACAGCTCTTACTACTTACTGAAGCTGTGTGCTCCGGTGCCAGCAAACGGCTCGATGGTGGAGGTGAAGATAGGCAGGAGGCTGGTCAGCAAAGGTCCTGCTTGGAAAAGGCCTGTGGTAGTTGCACTGGCTAACCTGGAGGCACAGATGGGAGGGTTGGATTTTGATACAGTAAAGGTTAGTTTGTTTGTTTTTCTTTAAATAAGAAACAAAAACCTTCTGGGTATCTGCTTTTGGCAGCTGGGAAAGTACCACCGGGGGACAGATCGACAGATTCCCCTTTAACGGAAAAAGCTAGAATTGTGACCTAAGTTCAGGTTTAAACAGAAAGATTAATTCAAAGACATGGATAAGCATTAGCAGTAGAAATGAACAGCCAAAATAAATACATAAATTATTTAAATTACCTTGTAATAAGGGGAACAAATGAGCCCAGCTTTGGGAAGATTTCCATACCGGATCAGTTGGGTCCAGGTTATGGCTGCTTCCGGTGCTGTTGGCCAACAGGGTGCTGGTGGAAACTGTGCTACTGATGGCCTAAGACAAAGGAAGAAAATTCATGGATGTAATGGAGGAGGATATGCAGAGGGTTGGTGTGACAGAGGAAGGTGGTAGGGATAGGGTGAGATGGAGATCCTACAGGGAAGAGCTGAAAGAAGAAGTCATAATGTAAATAAATGGGTGGTTAGAAGAGGTTATGTGTGGTTAACAGTTAAAATTGTCTCTAAACTATTTGGTAAATGAATGCATTACCAGTTTGAACTGTAAGCTAACAGTATGAATGAACACATTTAAATGGACATATAGCTGAAACAGCTAACTGCAAATAAAAAAAAGGTTGCAATATGTTAGCTAAATCAATTTGAATTCCAAACTAAAATTATGGATGAAGAAACATTAACTGATGCAACAGCTAGCTAAAATATGCTGGAAATTGTTAGCTAAAAGAAATAGATAAAAGAATGGGAAAACAAGGGGGAAAATGTCCCATAACACTGTGAAACAGTGTCGATCTGCGCTGTATTCTACAAAGCACGTTCAGCATAGCCAGGATATCTTTCTGTTAACTGGCTTCACTTACCCCAACATCAGCAGTGAGGCTAAGCGGTCACATAGGGCTTCAGTTACACGTTGCTGCAGACACAAATAGCTGAAGACCTAGCGGCCACAAAGTCGTTTCTGTTACACTTATTTGAAGTTCGCTTGAAATCTGCCACCTGGGGCGTGTGTGCAGTTCGTACATTGTCATGTAAATTCTCAGCAGGTTGAGTGCACGTGGCCACAAAAAACAGGCAGATATGCAAACATCTGCACCAACCCTCGCGCTCATCATACGATGTCCCTCTGAGCTGAGCAGACCCTGGGACGTGGAAAGTATAATCCTGGTTTCCCAGTCTAGCTTACAAGCAGGTTCACATGAATTGCGGTCTCACAAAGAACAATACTGCTTTAATATTGTAAAAAAATATGAAGAGGTTAAACACATAGGCGAAAGCCGCTAAAGCAGGAGTGACAGTGTGTGCGAGAGGAAGTGCACTGCATAGTTTAGTATTAAATGCACTTTTCTCAGCAAGCCTGGTAAAAAGTCATAACACACTAATCAAGTTTAGCCTATTTCAAGTCAGGACAGAAAGCTGTGTAAGTTAACAGATTATCAACCTCATTAAGACTTAACTCTGACATTAAGACACAGAACAATCTGATAGATTCTGTTAATCTGTTAAATAAATTTTTAGATGTACAGTTTTAGTTTTGACAGCTGTATGAAGCACCTGAACTTGTGTAGCAAGTGATTTCAAAGTGTCACTGTTGTGGAAAAGTGGTTTATAATATTCAGGTAGATTTTAATCGAACCCTCGACAAGAGTAAATTTTGTAATTTACTCTTGTCGTGCCACATTCATAAATGAGAGAGCAGCTCGCTTGTTTTAGAGATGAAACTGCAGGAACTTTTTTCACAGTGTGTTTTATGAGGACGATTTATTCAAAAATATGCAACGCGCCCGTTGTGTAATGGTGTTTAAGACTAAAAAAGTGATCTTAACAAATCTTGTTTTTAATAAGTTTTTGAAAAATCTCTTTCATATTTGGCTTGAGATTTGTTTGGGCAGCATGAGAGCGTGAAGGTAAAAGCATGTGTCAAACATCGCAAGCCTGAGAGCTGCCAGCCCCTGACAAACTTACTAGTTCACATAAATCCATGTTGGAACGTGAAAGGTGGTTTTAATGAAGGGCTTCTTGAGTCCATTTGACAAAGCGTTAGATGTAAGTCAAACGAGAAAGAGATTGGGAACCACTAGAACATGTTCCACCTTTTTGTTTTGCAGGTGAATGGTGAACCAGTGTCACTCCCATATGTCCATCCAATGGAGACAATGATGATCTACAGAGCACCAGGCAATGCAACAGTGGTGGAGTCCCGTGGTCTGCTTCGTGTCCACTACACACACCAAGGATTCCTCAATATCTCCCTTTCAACCCTCTTCTACAATGTTACTTGTGGTCTTTGTGGTGTCTTCAATAGCAATGCAACTGATGACCTTCGCCTGCCAAATGGACGCCAGGCAGAGTCTATTGAACAGTTCACAGAGGGCTGGCGGTCCATTGCTGATGATCTTACTTGCAACGGGGACTGTGATGACTTGTATCGCATGTGCACAGACTTGCGTCTCTACCAGAGTCCTTGGATGTGCGGCAACATCAACGACCCTGGGAACAGTTCCTTTCTTGCATGTCACGCCGTGGTCAACCCCTCGCCCTTCTTCAGGAACTGTTTGTACAACATGTGCGTGAGGGAAGGGAACCGCTCAGCCCTGTGTTCTTCGCTGCACGCTTACGCCACCGCCTGCCAGGATGCGCAAGTAGGACTTGCTTCATGGAGGAGCGCCACCAACTGTCGTGAGTAACAGTTTGTTTGTTTGTTTGTTTTATCTATGTATAAGTTAGATGGGATTGAAGTGTGATGTCACAAAAACAAGTGAAATGACTGGAAAATCAAGGCCACCCTGAATCACATCCTGCATCATCCTGCTTTTTTAAGGCTAACGAGGATCATAATTTACAATCTGACTTCAGTGAGACTTCAAAGTAACAACTGAGGCCATAAACTCACAGGAAATTGATTACTGAGGTCACAGACAAAGTGCACCAAGGGCCATTTTTCCACAGATTTCTATACAACAGCCTTTCTTTTTGAACCTGGAGAAGCTGCCTCCTGCTGGTCATTAGAAAGACTAGCACGTCATTTATCATCAAGCTCAGGCAAAAAAGGAAAATCATCTCTGCAGATCCAAAAACTCTGTAATTAAATAGTTACTATTTTAAGTTACTTTATAAGTTACTTTGTAAGTTTATTTATAAAGCGCTTTTTGCAGACAAGCAGTCGCAAAGCATTCTACAAAACAATATTTAAAAAATATAACAATATAATAGCAAACTAAAGTTCTGTTAATAGCAATGCAAAGGAGTCCACAGAGTCGGCTAAATGCAGTTGGAGTGGAAGATCGTTCCAAAGTCTTGGTGCCACAGTCTGAACTCCCACAGACTCCCGAGTCTATAATCGTGTAAGAGGAACAGCTCACAAATTCTGACCTGTGATTAAAGACTGTGTTTAGTAAGCAGATTGGATAAATAGTCTGGAGCCTGTCCTACTGTTATTAATCCATCCATGAAGACTATCCCAGCTTTCAGAGGACAAGAAGCAGGGTACATCCAGGACAGGTCACCAGTCCATCACAGGGTGTCTTTAAACTGTGGGAGAAAGCCAGAGTCCCTGGAGAGAATCTGCACAGGCACAACGAGAACATGCAAACTCCACATAGAAAGGCCCCAACTGGCTGGTGATTTTGAAACCAGGACCCTCTTTTGCTTTGAAGCAGCAGTGCTAACCACTGCTCTGCTGTGCCACCCCATTTTTAACCTTTTTTAAACAACACGCTCTTTGTGTTTGTGCTGTTTGTGGGTATACCCGCGATGCGCCTCCATTGTAATTTAGTTTATAAGTTACTGTCAGAGTTATCAGAGTACAAACTTATTTTCATATGCCCCTGGAAACACACTTGACCCTCCTGTTTACTGTTTTGGCACTGCCATACACTATTTTTGAGTTTTACCACCAGCATTGTGGAAAGAATTGTTTCATAATGGGTAATTAGGATATTTTTGCATGAGAATTGTGGACTGTCCCATTAGGTTACTGGTAACTTCAACAATTCCCAACTGTCAGGTGTCTCGTGCCAATCTAGCCCCAGTAGATGGGCAACACATCAAAAGGTGTTATTTATTTCTGTTTACACAAGTAAAACCTGTAAAGACACTGATATGAATTTGATGCGAGGCGTACTTTATGAAATAATTTTAATTAGCGTGTTCTCCCTGCTTCCTGTCTCTTGAATAGATACAAAAATGCCACCAGTACCTTTAATATTTCAATATTTAATTTCCTCTGTGGCAGAGGATTCTTTCTATCATCTCACCTATTTGGAGCTGTTGGAAAAGCCGGTAACAATATTGTTTCAGTAATAATCATGTATAGTGGCGCCTGTAACTGCTGTGAGTATTAGGTTCTGCTCTACTGTATGCAGATATCTACCTCTGTGTTACTCCGCCACTTTCACTCAAGCCTTAAAGTTTTAAAAGATACTGTAGCTCTAAAAAGGCATCAGCTTGGATTCACAGGCTGCAACTGTCAGTTCAGCCCTTTGATGGACTGGCAGCCTGTCCAGTGGGCATCCTGCCTCACCACCAAAGTCACCCGGGATTGGCTCCAACCCCCCCGTGACCCTGAAATGTATTAATGGTTTGGTAAATGGATAGATGGAGGGCTCAACATGTGGCTTTCATTTGATGCCAGTGTAGTTTGCTGCCTTTGTTAGTCTTAGTTTGATGTGAGACACAGTGTATTTTGTACTACACATAAAGAGGACGACCTAAAACACAAGGTGCTTGATTAAACACTGAACACAGTCAGCCACTCTTGGCTTCAATCTTGCTTTCCCTGACCTCTCTCTTCTGTCTCAGCTCTTCCCTGTCCAGCGAACAGTCATTTTGATGAGTGCACCAGTGCCTGCCCTCTGACCTGTGCCAACTTGGATGAACCCGAAGAGCCGTGCCCTCTGCCTTGTCAGGAGGGGTGTCAGTGCGAAGACGGCTTTGCACTGCATGATGGCCTGTGCGTGGCACGCAGCGATTGTGGGTGCATGTACCACGGGCGCCAGCTGGCCACTAATCAGACTTTCTGGACAGACTGGGAGTGCCAGGAGCGCTGCTACTGCAACGGCTCTGACAACAGTGTATACTGTCAGCTCGCACCGTGTCACCCTGAAGAGTACTGCCAGGAGAATGACAGCCTGTATTATTGCCAGCCGCGCGCTGAGGCTCTGTGCGTGGCAGCCGGTTATGGACATTTTCTGCCGTTTGGTGGTGTGCCATTTGAGCTGCAGAGCTCTTGCACTCTTAGGATGGTCACTACTAGATGCAGAAGGGAGCAAACAACCATCAGCAGAACCTTTCCTCCATTTAAACTGGCAGTTCGTAATGAGGAAAGAGACACAAGCCAAGCAATTTGGGTGAGGGGCTTTGTGCTGGAGGTCTACGAGTATGAAATTGAAGCATCCCGAAGCTACAAAAACACCGTCACGGTAAGCACCAGATTCACATATGAGAATGCCTGTGGAATGAGGTCATCTTTAATAGTTTTTTGGGGTTTTTTTGCATGCCCTGTGAAGGTCGTAGTTATTGCATGTGTGAGGACATGTTATTTCTAATCAAGCCGATAGAATAACCAGGCAGAGAGTGAATTCCTCTTTGATTGGCTTAAGGTGGATCTAATTTCAATGGGCATCTTTTATCAGGCTGGATTTGGCTCAGACTAAACTCCGACCCTGAGCGACATTTGGACCGGGTTCACAAACCGACTAAAAGATCTGAGGAGGAACAGAAATGACACATCCACCCACACTCTCGCTCACACACTTTTTCTTTAATTCACAGGAATTCACAGACACTCTTTCAGTCAGTCTTAATAGTATCTATTCATCGCCTGGGCTTCCCCACATACTTTGAAAATTTGCAAGTCAGTCAGATTAGAGAGTCAAACTTCTACTTCTAGAAGTTGTTCCTGTAGGAATGAGATTGTGTTACAATAAATATGTTGAGCCTGTTTAAAGTAGCAGCAGTTTTACACGCTCTCTCTTCACTCAGGTGAATAAGGACCGTTTGTATCTTCCCCTGAGGCTGGGTCCAGGAAAGGTCAATATCTTCACCTTTGGCATGCACCTCATTTTGGAGACAGACTTCGGCCTGAAGGTGGCCTTTGACTGGAACACACTCCTCTTGTTGACTTTACCCCGCGACCTCTACAACACCACCTGTGGCCTCTGCCAGGGCATGTCCCTGTCCCCACCCACCCTTTCCACCACTGACTGGGGTATGGCCTGGGCAGAGAGGGACACCTTCTGCCAGGTGGGCTGCGGAGACTCCTGCCCGCGCTGTGGCCTGGGAGAGAAAAGCGTCCAAAACGACACCCCTCTCATGGTGGCTGATGCCAACGTGAACGTCGGCACAGACAATGAAGAGAACGGAGTCAGCACAGGCATACGTTTCCACATCGGAGACGGACTTTATGTGTTTGTGGAGCCCGAGGCGGTGAGGCTGTGCGGGTTACTTGTCGATCGAGGAGGCGTGTTTGCGCGTTGTCACAGCAAGGTGGCGCCAGCATTCTTTTATCAAAGCTGCCTCCAGGACACCTGCTTGGACCAGGGAACTCAGGATACAATCTGTAACTGGCTGCAGATCTATGCCAGCACCTGTCAGATCCAGGGGGTGTCTGTCACCAACTGGAGGAGCGACACACCGTGTGGTGAGTAGATGCTCAGGTTGGTGTGCAGTAGTGGAGTTTTTTTCCCGCCATATTACACAAGATACATTTTCTTTCTTAAAGTCAGGGACATCTTTTTAAGTTTGAGATGTGTCTGCACCTTTACCAGAGATAATCTTCTACAATTAAGGAAAAGTCATCCAGTTTAATTAAATTATATTTGCATGGACATTAGAGATATGGAAATCCAACAGTCCTCTGTGAGCTGCATTTGGAGACAGTGGGGGGGAAAAAAACTCCCTTTTAACAGGAAGAACTCTCCAGTAGAGGCAGCTATATTCATCTTCTGGTTCTAGTGAGGGGAGAGTGAAGAGAAAAAAGATATGTAACAATAGCACGTGAACGTATGGTGGCTGAAAACAGGGAAATAGAGGTGAAGTGCTCAGTGCATCCCTTTAGTGGAGCAATCTGTAAACCCACAGGTTAGTTTGCTGACTTAGCCGATATAGGAAGCAGATATCCGGGACAAGATTTCCATACAGATAAATGGAAAAACCAAAATAATAAAGGTGAAACTTTGCCAGACAATAAACAATAGTTACAATATCTGATGGCACCAAAAATTCATGTTCATGCCTACAAAGATTAATTGCAGCAGAACTGAGGGATGGCTCAGACTCACCTGATCCAGCCCTAATCATAATAATAAAATGAAGAACACAGGAAGTTTCAGCACAGCAATCACAAAATCACAAATTTTTATTTTAAAATTTTGTTTGTATATACATGTGCTAAGCAAACATGCTACATCATGCTAATTAGTCCCTTTCAAAAGGTGTTGACAGGGATTTTCTTTTACTCTGGATCCTTATGCTAAGCTGAGGGAACCAGGTTCTAAGTGCACCTCTCCTCTTTTACACTCAGAAATAATATAATAATACAGAAAAAAATAAATTTCCAAATAGCTGCTGTATGGCTGCACGAGCTCTTGCCGTGACCAACTGTTTCTTACCCCTGAAAACCAAAGACCAGATAAATGAAGAGTGGAGTAAATGCAAATGTTAGCTAATATCGTTGCCAACCTGCCTGCTCCCAGTCCAGAGCTGTCCACCTAACAGCCATTACTCCAGTTGCATGTCAGTTTGCCCGCCCCAGTGTGCCCCAGCCCGCGGCCAACGGGACTGCAGCCAGGACTGCGTGGAGGGCTGCCAGTGCGACCAGGGATACGTGCTCAACGGCAAGAACTGCATCCTGCCTCAGAACTGTGGCTGCTACACTGATGCCAAATACTATGAGGTCAGTCTCCCACCCAGCTCAACGTGTAAATTGAACTCACTTTTTGCATACATAAATTATAAAATATAAATGTTTTTATATCAGTGTGTCATTTGGGGCTGTAAAGTATAGAAATAATATGGAACAAAATGAGCTAAACTTTTCTGGATCAACCAATAAGTGTAATTATTCACAACACAAAAACCTATGTTGCAAAAGTGCATCACAAATGTAGAATCGTACTATAGAAATATTTTTTTCATCCCCTGCTAGCTATCTGCAACTAACCAGTGCATCAACGGTTTCTGCTCTAATCTTAACAGTTTTCTTTGTTTTAGCCCAAGCAGCTGTTTTGGAACAGCGACTGCACCAAACGCTGCCAGTGCATCGGACGAAACCTGATTCAGTGCAATCCAAGGCGATGCAAGGCGGAGGAGGAATGCACCCTACGGCACGGAGTGCGGGGCTGCTTTGCGCGACGCTCCCAGCACTGCGTGGCGTCGGGCGGCGGAGTCTTCAGGACGTTTGATGGGGCGTCGCTGCGACTGCCGGCCTCGTGCTCCTTCGTCCTGTCCACAAACTGTCACAAGCTGCCTGACCTCTCTTTCCAGCTCATTGCTAACTTTGATAAATGGAGCACACCCAACCTCACCACCATCTCCCATGTCTACCTGTACATCAATGAGGAGAATATACTCATCTCTGGCAGCACTGTCAAGGTAAAAATAAATAACCTAACTACACAAATCACACAGATCTAAATCATTACAGATGAGACTAGATTCATCCAGCTGTTGGAGGAGTATCTTTTTCTCCCCTATTTGTTTCTTTCAGACATTCTAACAGCTGAAATATTTAGCTAAGATTTTTTTTTTCTGGTGGCGACTAGAATGGAGCCAGAAAATTTGTCAGGTGGCCAAAAACATGATGCAAAAATCCAAATGTTATGCTGGCGTATGCAACATGTGTAAACAGATTGCTTCTCAGTCACATCAGCTAATTTTACACCTGTCCCTCATTCCACTTCAGGTCACGGTAATTCCCATTTCAATCATGCCTGCCCATTAGCTGGAAATAAGCATAAGGAGACAATATTTGTAGTGGGCAGCCACATGCTGTGTAGCTTTATAATTCTGAAACTTTGACACGTGTACAGTGTTTACAGGGCTATCTGAATAATGTTGGACTGCCTTATTGCTGTTGCCTCTTGCACAGTCATATTTAATAACACTGCATATCTCTCTGTAGGCAGTGAGTGTACTACCTGAAAAAAAAAAAAATCCTCCTTTGATGTCTCAGCTTGCACAGCTCACCTGCTGTTGTCAGGTGTGCCGTCCAAACTGCATGGATTAATGAACTCACGGTTTCTCTTCTCAGATGTAGCAACGTGTTTGCATGAAGCAATACTGAAAATAATTTATAACTTAACATTAAATGATCTTTTTTACTTTCCTTTGCTAGGATTTTCATTGGGAGTGGCCAGGATAGACAGGATTGGAAATGAGTACATCAGAGCGACATGTCAGGTCGAGTAGTTTGGAGACAAAATTAGAGAGGCGCGGCTGAGATGGTTCGGACGTGTGCAGAGGAGGAATAGGGGGTATTTTTGGGAAAGGATGTTGAATATGGAGCTGCCAGGCAGGAGGAAAAGAGGGCAGAGAAGATTCATGGATGTAGTGATGGAGGACTTGCAGCGGGTTGGTGTGACAGAGGAGGAATGGGGGAGATGGAGGTAGATAACCCACTATGGCAGCCCCTAAAAGGAGCAGCAGAAAGAAGAAAAAGAAAATCATTTAATTGAGTTTTTTTAGTGAACATCCTTGTTTCCTCTTTAGCTTAGTGTCCTGGGTTGTTGATAGGCAGCCAGGCTCTGAGGAAAACACAAAGTCTGCGGTGTAGCACCAAGCCAGTTTTTACAGCCTCTGCACTAACTGTAATAAAGCTGCTTCCAGCTGCAGCCACAGCAGGTAGAGCAGCATGTTTGATTTAGCAGATTTTTACACCAGATGCTCTTCCTGATGCAGCCCAATAGGGATTTGTGTGTCTTCCCAGGATGAATTTGGGACTCTTTCACTTGTTTTACGAATATGTAAATCACTACACTATGGAGCCACTCTGCACTAACTGTTGTATCAACTGGAAACATTAAGAGGGAAAGTGTGTTTAATTTTTTTCCCATATTTGACATAACTTCTCAGATACTTTGTCTGAATCTTTTCCTTTCTTCAGTGTCTTGATGAGACAGAATGGCTGACGTGCTGCTGCTGCTGATTCAAATCTTTAAAGCATTATTACCAGTATGAAATATTAAATCGCGGGATGCTGCTGCATTCAAGCTGGTGTTTTGGGAAATTAAATTTGTGGGATTTTTTTGTTCTTTTTTTGTAATCATAAAGTCAGGAGTTCAGTGCTGACATGTTTAGACAGCAACCCCACCCCACCCCCTCCCACCCTTTCTCTGCACCTTTGGTGTGTACCAGACCAAAACAGCATGCCTATGCACCTTTGCTCAGCACTGTGAACACAAATAATATGATCATGGAATAATGGTATATACCAAAACATAGTTAAAGAGAGCCATAAATTAAGTAACTCTGAAGAGCTCTGACACAGAAATGTTTGGCCAACAACTTGACCGAAGCCATCACACTATGAAATGTATACCAAGGTTGCTTTTTATTGCTTATGAATTCAACTTTTCATTTGTGAGACTGAGCAGCACTGTGCTATTCCTTCTTCTTTTAATCCAGCTTTAATGGAGAAATTGCCTCAGTCGGGACATTTTTTGTGTTTATGTGATCGAGTTACTTTCTGCTGCCCAAAAGGCTGCAGTCAAAGAAGCCTTTATTAAGCTGAACAACCAGATCAGATTCAGGTCTCTCTCTCTTTCCTGAACACTTGAAAAAGTTCTTGCAGCCCAATTTACCAATTACCTCAGCACTAATAGCCTATTAGGCCATATCGCTCGGCTGTAAGTGCAGTCACAGAGGCACTTAATGACTGATTGCCTTAAACTGTAGCTCCCAATGAGCCTTAATCCTGCCTGATCTGAGTGAGCCAACATTAACATCATTTTCTGAACTGCCTTAAGAACCATGTTGGCATTAGTTGTAATGAACTGAAGAAGCTCAGATTGTCATAATCTTAGCTTCAGGCTGTCTCGGTTCTTATTTGTTAAATGCTAACACTCAGTGATGTCTTTTATAAAAGTGAAATCAGCCAAATTTACATCCCCGCCCATCGGTGATGCTGTTTACACGTTGCTTTTGAATCCCTCCCAGGAGAAAAAGACAGCGTTTTCCAGTTTTTAAATGCTGCCACATGGTGTTACCAACATTCATGCAGTTACGTGCTGACTCGTTTTCACAATTACAGCCCTAAACTACAGGAAACAAGGCTTTGGGGGGTGGGGTGATCATGCCGTGGGAATAAAGCCATTTCTTATTTAAAATAGTGCCTTGGGTATGTTTTATTTTTATCTCCTATAAAATGAAATGTTTTGATTTCTGCTATCACACTTTTTTTCATTACTAACAAGGATTGTGAGCTCTTTGGAGTCTAACTGACCCCAAACATGTTTTACTTAAATGCTCCGTCCCCGCTTGTCTTTCATTTCTGTCCTTTATTTTATTGTTAGTAGGTCAAAATAATAAAAAGATTATGTCATATATCTACATAATTATATATACTGCTCAAAAATAAAAAATAAAAAGAGTGTATCATCATAGTATAACAAAAAGTCAGTTAAATTTCAGGGATATCAATCTGTCTGATAAGGAAGCAGAAATCTTTTTAAAATCCAAATTCATCTGCTTTGGTGCAAATCAAAGTGACAGCAGGCGCGCTGGAGAGGCAACAACAAGACAACCCCAAGAAAGGAATGGTTTCACAGGTGGTGGCCACAGACCGTTGCTCTCTGCTCATCTTTCCTTACTGATTTTTCTCTCTAGTTTTGCTTTTTGCTTTTCACTGCTGGTAGCATGAGATAGCACTTGGATCCCATTCAGGTTGTATGGCGTTGCCAGAAGGTTTGCTGTTACATGAGGAGAGCTGGACAGGACGACAACACTGCATCCATCCAGAAGCGTGGCTCGTATCTGTTCCCTCGCATGATGAGTAGCAGGAGCGGCACTGCCAGTGTCCAACAAAATTACCTCCAGTGGGGTACTCATGTGCATATTTCTGACCAAACTGTCAGAAACAGGTTCCGTGGGGGTGGCCGGGTGTCCTTTAGTGGGGCCTGTGCTAACAGAAGTTTATAAGTAACCGTGGTTCTGCGAATTCCTGGATGACTGCCAATGACTAAACAATGTGGATGTGTCTCCTTGTGCTCCGAGCAGGTCAAGATTTTATGTAAACAAAGTCACGTAATCTTTAGTAATAATCATGGAATCTTCTCACACTGAGACATTCCAAGTGGCCAGCAGGAATGGCAGTGATCCGGGATTTCACAGAACCATAGTTACCTTCGTAACTTCCATTCAGGTTCATTCCCTTCTACCAGCAGTGTCACAAGGAACAGCTTCCTGGACGGCCAACAGCAGAACAGCTGAAGCTAGCTTGGGTCCCAAGGCCACATTAAGCTGGTAGAACCTAGCAAATGTGCAAGGCACTGTCAAGGATCCCGCTGCACAGATTTCCCCTAGTGGAATGCCTCTCATTGCCGCCATATGGAGACACCCCTGGTAGAGTGACAGCTAACATCTGAGGGTACAGGTGCACCTGCTACTTTGTACTGAGTAGTACTGAGTTTTACTGAGACAACAACCCAGTGGGAAAGTTGCTGTTTGGACACAGCTTTTTGAGCTCAGCGTGTGACCAGTGACAGGTCATATGTTACAACACGCTTCACGGGGGGGGGGNCCTCCTGACACCGCACTGAAACTGCATTACCCAACTGGCCTGCCTTTGATATGGTCATGGTAAACCAAGATAGCTGCTACATGAGTTGAAGTGGCCCAACCAGCTTCAAAGAGATGCTGCAAATTAGCAGTTAGAAAATAGATGGATGGATATTTAAAGGGATATTTGGGTATTTTAATAGCAGTGGAGTATTTGTAACCCCTACAATAAGGAAATAATGCCAATTTTACATCCCCCAAGGGGGGGAAAAAGTTTTCAGTTTATTGCACAAAATCTGAGATTCCATAGTGGTCAAACCTTACGTATGATAAGAAATGCCTGAATTTAGCATGTCGTGTGTCCGTTTTTAATGCTGGCTTTAGATTTCTGAGTCCCGTGTCAAAAATCTGAATGCCTGCGCCTCCCCTGTCTTCCCAGGTTAATGGCACACCGGTATCTGTACCATTTGTAACAGGGCTGATGACACGCCTGACCACATCTGAAGGTTTCATTGTCATCGACACACCCCAGGACATCCAGGTACGGTACAACCACTTTAACACCCTGAGCATCACAATGGGCCAGCGGCTCCAGAACAAGGTGTGTGGCCTTTGTGGGAATTTCAACGGGGACCCCAGCGATGACTACATCACCTCCAGGGGCAAGCCAGCTGTCAGCGCACTGGAGCTGGCGCAGAGCTGGAAGACCAACGGCATGCAGAACAGGTGAGATGGAGCTCCCGCACACGCACACACTATTGGCAGAGTGGCTCAAATGGTGGAGTGGCATTTCTCATTTTTACTTACTCTGAATCATCTTGCACACCATATTGGTGCAAAGATGCTCATGCAATAGGAAATAACAAAGAAAATTAAAGCTGCAAGCAAAGTTGATTGGGCCCTCAGACCTTCACGCACCTCGAGGAGTTTCTTGCGAGCAAGAATCATCTCCAGCCCTGGATATTAACTGGCTGCTGAACAAACATCACATTTTGTGTATCTAATTAAATGATTCTCAAATGTGCATCATTTTCTTAATAATAACAGGCAAAGCAATTCCAGTGGGGCATTTGCACCTTCATTGCTCAGGTCCTAATAACTTTGACAGTTGGATGTTGGTCTTTCTCCTCCAGCTGCGATGAGACCCAGTATGTGGCTTTGGCTCAGTCCTGCGACAACACAGCTGTCCTGGCTCTGCAGAGTGAAGACGCCTGCCAGAAGCTCACCCAGCTCAAGGGCTTCTTCCAGCCGTGCCACGGCCTGCTGGATCCCCGTCCCTTCTACCAGTCCTGTTACCTGGACGGCTGCTACAATCATCGCAAGGCTCAGGTCTGTGGATCACTGGCGGCCTACGCAGAAGCTTGCCGGGCCATGGGCACCCTCACCACCAAGTGGATCACCCAAGAGAACTGCTGTAAGGGCACCGTGAGCCTCTCTCAGACTGAATTCAGTGCCCATTGTTTAAAACAGAGCAGAACTAAATTTACCAGGTCAACTAAAA
The DNA here is from genome assembly GCA_030220045.1 of Australoheros facetus. Classification (NCBI taxonomy): domain Eukaryota; kingdom Metazoa; phylum Chordata; class Actinopteri; order Cichliformes; family Cichlidae; genus Australoheros; species Australoheros facetus. The sequence goes on from JASGAU010341494.1 coordinate 26,209, forward strand.
GTAAAAGTATTGGGTCTCATCTATTATAAATTCATATATAATCAACTTGATTGGTTAAGACTGCCAGTGTGTGTGTGTGTGTGACAGCTAACATTGTGTGTGGACCTGTCTTTAGCAGAATGGATCTATGACCCCTGTGCAGGAGAGATCTGCACAAACTTCACCTGTGAGCTGGAGAACGGAGGCGACCTGTGTGGCTGTCCTGAGTTACCCACCATTGTTGAAGGTGAGAGCTTCGTCCAACCCCAACCACTAAGTTGTAAATATCGGATACTCTGACTCTGACTGTTACTTGTTTAGCCGGATATTTTAAAAGCTATAGAGAAATACTTCAGTGTTTACTGCCATTAAGGAGGGTTTTTGTTGTTGTTTCACTCGCTGTGCAGCTGCAGTAAACACGGATTGTCTGCACTCACTTTAGATTTTAAACCAACCAAGAGTACAACTGACCTGAAAGAACTTAATTTATATCAAAGGAAAGGTTCATCGTTTTATTTTAGTTTTATTTCATATATTGAAAGGAATTTTGTTTTTTAAATGATTGATCTTAAAATTAGTTTAAGAGTAGTGCGGTATTAAAAAAAAATATCTTGAATAACTTATTATTTCTTTGTTGTGCTTCTTGGCAGTAAATTCCAGACTGTTGGAAAGCGTGTTTATTTCCCCTTAAATGCTGCCACATTTGTAAGGAAAATGCATTTGTGGGTTGTGCAGCAGAGAAGAGTTGGCAAGTTTTTCATGGGTGCAATCCACCCACTGAACTCTGCTGCTCGGCTCATAAATGCATTTTCCTTTCCGTCGGTATAAGATTTATTGCCAAGAAGCATTGTTGCAACAAAGAAATAATCCACCAAACACAAATTTTCCTTACTTTTTGTTCTAAATTTAGTTCCATTTCCCCTTCCAGTGTTCATGTATAGTTTGTGATATTTTTCCTTTCTTTCAGTTTTTAGCATTTACATTCACTTCGCTATTGTCATATCTGTCATCAAATACCACACAGAGAATCATCCTCAGTTCAATTCTGGCTGGGAATCCATGTTGTGTGCCAAGAAGCATGCAAAAACATGTATTCTGTGTTGGTGTCTTTCAGGTGATGATGACATCATCCAAGCAGAGGTGACCTGCAAGCATGCTCAGATGGAGGTTTCCATCTCTAAGTGTAAGCTCTTCCAGCTGGGCTTTGAACGGGAGGACGTCAGGATCAACGACGAGCACTGCACTGGCATTGAGGGAGAGGACTTCATCTCCTTCCACATCAACAACACTAAGGGACACTGTGGCTCCATCGTACAGGTCGGTACAAAGTTAAAGTAGGGATAGTTTTAGCCCAGCTAAGTATGAGGCCCGAAAAAGGGGGAGAAAAACACACTTACCATGCTAAAACTCAGTGAATCACTCATTGTGTTCCTGTTTTTGTGCAAAGCTAAACGAACTATTTACCAACACTCGTGAAAAAGAAAGCACATCCACTTTTAGATCTAAGGTTTTACTATTCATAGGTCTTAAAATTATTTAAATACAGCCTCAGATGAAGAATAACAAATGACATATTACACCATGTCATGATTTCTTTCACAAAAATGCAGAAGCTGCGAGTGAACCAGCTGCAACACCTTGATTCTTTTTCAGTCATTCTGCTGTAGCTTTGCTGCTGTATTTGGGATCATTGTCCTGTTGCATGACCCAGTTTGAGCCAAGCTTTCGCTGTCAGAGAGAGAGCCCCGCATGTGACTCTTTGGTATACAGAGGAGTTCATGGTCGACTCAATGACTGCGAGGTGCCCGGTTCCCGTGGCTGCAGAACAAGCTCAAATCCACCACCACAGTTGGTATGAGGTGTTTCTGCTGATGCTGTGATTGGTTTTCACCAAATGTGGCGCTGCGCTTAACGGCCAAACATCTCCACTTCGTTCTTGTCTGTCCAAAGGACATTGTTCCAGAAGTTTGTTCAGATGTGCCTTTGCAAACCTCGTGTTGCCATGTAGACAGAAGAGGGGTTTTTTTTTCTTCCTGGCAGCCCTTCCAAACAAGCCATTCTTGTTCAGTCTTTTTCTCACTGTGCTGTCATGAACTTTAACATTTAACATGCTGACTGAGGCCTGGAGAGTCCCAGATGGAGCTCTTGGATTTTTTTGGGGGAGTTTTTCTGAGCATTGCACAGTTTGACCTTGAGGTGAATTTGCTGGATTGTCCACTCCTGGGCAGATTGGCAACTGTGTTTCTGCTGCGTTTTCTGCTTGTGAATAATCTGTCTCACTGTAGATAATCTTTGTCAGTTTGACGAGCAGCAATAATTGCTTCTTTAAATTCACCGCTGATGTCTTTCCTCCTTGTTGACACTCACCTCAAAGCTCCAAAGCAGGGACGGTTACGCTTGCTGATGATCAAGTTAATGAAGTGCATTTGATTAGCAGCACCTGGCTGCTACTTACCCTCTCAATGTCATGCTGTTCTTCATCTGAGGTTATATTTACCTAAATGTAAAACTTGCTGAGGACCAGATGAGTTTTTATTATGTCTTGATATGTAAACCTTAAAACAGAAAGAGGGTGTGCTTTCTTTTTTTCACGACTCTACACTTTTAATATTTTTTTGTGTATGGGTTAAATAAAAAACAAGAACCCAGTATAACCCTTCCCTTAATGGACAAATTTGAAATGATTTTTTGTCTCTGATAGTCCAATGGCACACACATTATGTATAAGAACACTGTGTGGATAGAGAGTGTGAACAACACTGGGAACATCATCACCAGAGACAAGACCATCAACGTGGAGTTTTCCTGCGCCTATGAGCTGGACCTGAAGATCTCACTGGAGACTGTCCTCAAACCCATGCTCAGGTCAGACAGAGCAAAACACAAATATGCAGCAACAGTGTGACATGGCAGCTGGCCGCTTGGATCATCATTTCTTTTTCTTTTGTCCTCCAGCGTCATTAACCTCACCCTACCGACCCAGGAAGGAAACTTCGTGACCAAGATGGCTCTGTATAAGAACTCCTCATACCGCCATCCATACCGAGAAGGGGAGGTGGTGCTCAGCACTCGGGACATCCTCTATGTAGGCGTCTTTGTGGAAGGAGCCGATGAAAACCAGCTCATCCTTATAGTGAATATGTGCTGGGCCACGCCGTCCCGCTACAGCAGTGACAGACTCCGCTATATCATCATTGAGAGAGGGTAAGATGAAGGAGGGTTTTCTAGTCCTGGGACCAAAAATGCTTGAAAGTAATGTGGAAAAGTTGAGATTTTATCGCTTGTGGTTAAAAATGCTCAGTTTTTAGCGTATTTGGTAGATCAGTGATTCCCAAAATGTGGGCTGTGGCCTCCAGGTGGGGGGCCCCATGGGATTTTCTGGTTTGTAAGTGGGTCGCAGCACTCTTGACCATTGGAACCACTCTGGTAGATGAATGATCTTGGAGTCTTGGAGAACTTGCTACAGTGTTTCTGTCTTCTGCCTTCTTCTCTTCGTGTAATCCAAGATGATGTTGAGATAGAGATGGTGTAAACCACAGTGTAGAAGGACTCTTTGTTTTCCCCCTGGCTGAAGCTACTGTAGATCTTTATGACTTTTGTTGCATGTTTAAAGTCAAACCAAGGGGGAATCAGATCCAGAGTTTTTGGACAATGACACAATTTTACATCAAACAGTCTAGATGTGATTGAAGTGCAGACTTTCAGCTTCAATTCAAGAGGTTTTACAAAAGTATTGCATTAACATTTTAGCAATGACAGCAATTTTATTTACTTAGTCCCCCATTTTCAGAGGCCTCGTGGCGAGAAGGCTTCTGGTTTGAATCTCCTGGTTGTCTGGGGCCTTTCTGTGCATCTGTGCCCTCACTGTGCCGGCACGAGTTGTCTCCGGGTACTCCGGCTTCCTCCACAGTCCTCACACATGCATGTTACTGTAGGTTAACTGGTGATTCTAAATTGACTATGGATGTGAGGTAAATAAAATGCTTAAGTTGTTTAGGATAAAGCACTGTAAATGTTGTGGTTCGAGGGTTTTGTGTTGTTTTTGATTCCTTCCTTATTGTTTTGTGTTTTGATTGTTTTTATTACTCTAGTTGTAAATTTTATTATTTCTGGTGATATTATTGCTATTAGTGTCTTTGATTCCCGTTTCTCCGATATAGTTAGTCCCTCAGTGTTATGTTAGTCCCTGCGTCTTCTTGTCTCTGTGATTATGAGTAGTTGTCTTTTGTTTACTTCCTGCTTCACTTTGAAGGCTGAGTGTCTGTTTATGTCCTGAGTCAGTTTTAATTCCTTGTAACTTTGTCTTTCTGCGTTCCCCCTGAATTAGTTCACTCGTGTTTATTATGTCCTTCATGTTTCAGTCTCTCCTTGTGTCAGTGGTCAGTGGCTGCTGTTCATTTCCTGGTTTAGTTTTGCATCTTACCTGTCTGACTATTCACCTGCGTTTCATTCCAATCTCCCACGTAGTCTTGAGTGTGTATAAATAGTCCTGCCCTCCTCTCTGTTTTCATTGTGTCTCTTATGTTCCTGCTGGTACTCCTTAAACATACAATGCATGCGCTGGTTTTTCTCGTGCCTTTTGTGTCTTGCATTTTGGATTAATGTTTCAACTCCATTTTTTTGAGATGTTTAAATTATCCGCATTCAAAGCCCACCTTTTGTTGAGCCTTCTGCCTCCCCCCGTCCTGCAACTGGCTTCTCAGCTACAATATATTTGATATCTTGCCTCTTTTAGGTGCCCAAACATTAAGGACAACACCATCGGCATGGCAGAGAATGGCGTGTCACTCACCTGCCGCTTCCACGTCACAGTCTTCAAGTTCATCGGGGATTATGATGAGGTCCACCTGCACTGTGACGTTTCTCTGTGCGACTCAGAAACAAATGCCTGCAAAGTGGTGAGAAAATCAAGACAAACTTTTAATTAAAAATAAGAACGCAGTGTGTTTGTGTATTAACATATCGATGAACTGTATGCGCAGAATTGCCCACACAAGAGAAGAATGTACTCAGAGGACAGTGATCATAAAGAGCACATACTGTCTGTGGGACCCATAAGAAGGAGAGGTGATTATAAGTATAAAGAGCTCACCAGCTAGTTTTTTTTTTTTTTTTAACTTCTGTCTAAGTATAAATAGAATTTCTACTTATTATAGTCATTGTGTAAAATACATGTGACTGACTTTTTTTTTTTTTTAACTGAAGGGGTCTCTGGCAAAACAAAAAGCTAGAACTTAACTTCTGATGTCTCCTCAGAGTCTGACTGGTGTGAGGAGAACAACGGAGGGTGTGAGCAAATCTGCACCAGTAAGGTCACCGGGCCCATTTGCAGCTGTGTGACTGGGATGCTGCAAAGAGATGGGAAGAGCTGCCGGGGTAAGGACAGCATACAAATATATATCCTACATGCCTGATTATAAGGTTGTTTGTTGTTTGTTTTTTTCTTTGCCTTATTGAATCATAGTATGACCTAATCAGTGGCAATATCAGCCCTAAAAAAATAGAAACAGATCCTAAATCAGTGTCCCCAAGAAAGAATTTTTACGTTTCTGAAAAGTTTACAGTATTCATCAAGTTTCATGTGATTTGAGTAATTGAACCAAAGCCAATGAATTGTAATTGCACAGTTTAGCTCTTGTGTATACACTCAGCAGACACTTTATTAGGTAAACCTTGCTTGGACGTGCTTTGCCGTCCGATTCGTAATTAAGTCTCTGTGGCAGAGATTCAACAAGCTGCTGAAAACATTCCCAAGATTTTGATCCATGCGGACATGATAGCATCACTCCCTTTTCTTTTTCCAGCCGTGAGCTCGAGCAGCAACGTCACACCTGGGATTCCTGTCCTGAGCGTCAGCGCCGTGATCTCCGTGTTTCTGGCTCATATTCATACTCTTCTCCTCTCCTAACACTCTGTGAGCTGTGAGAAGGCAATAAATGACAAAGATCAAACACACAAAAAAAAGACTTGAATATGCACAAAGTATCATCATCGATTAGCCAGTAGATCAGTTGTGTTTCAGTCAGTAAGTCAAGACAGAATATACTGTACACTGACTAATTTTTGTCTCTACATTTCATTGATGCAAAAAAAGTTAAGTCAGCTTTCTAGATACATGGACAGCCAGTCAGTTTCACCACTTTGTTTTTCTTCACCCCAAATTTCTGCTCCTTTATTTATCAGGACACCTGACTGTGTTTATCACTCACTTAAAGCCACTATGTGTAGATTATTTTAAGTTGATTATAACATTATTTCTTTGTAGGAAATTAACACATTATGGACGCTACCACCAGATGGTGCCAAAGAAAGTCTTTTTCCAATCCTAGACATATAAACTTATGAATGTAAAAGACATATAAAATATGAATGTAAAACAGTTAAAATCACATAGTGACATTTACGGAAAGACCAAATAAAAAAACAATAAACAGTAATGTTATTGATTAGTTGAAGGAAACATAATTGCAATAAGTTGGGGAAACTAAAATGTGATTCCATCTTTTTGTGTTTATGCCTGATATTATTCTAGTCACACTGGGGAAAACTCATTGCAGCCGTGTGCAATGAACATAAGATTTCACGGCTTTTGAAATTATTGCTTCAAATTACGGGAACAGGTCTTTGACCACTCACAGCGAGTTGCCATCTTAAAAATGACTTTGGTGCATCCCAAACGGTGATAAGACGGAGTCAGTTTGCAATTGAATGGAGTAAAATTGATAATTACATGCAATCTGTTTGTGGTAATTGTGTGATTTTATGTGATCTGCTGCAAATCACATTCGCATTCAAATCAAATTTGCATTAAAGAGAAATTCCCATCAATGACGTACATTCAGAGTCCAGCCAGAACTTCACAGATTTGAAACAAATATTCCTCCACAAACGGTGACGTAGTTGCTGCAGGACGGCGATTTAACAGCAGATTGGCATAGATGCTCAACAAGCGTGCTTTTACATAGAAATATGACCAGAATGCAACTAGTTGGCAAGTCCCCTGTTGCAAAGAGATATGTTGCAGACAAGTTGCAGACTGACCCAGATTGATTGCAATGTGTTGGCGATCTGTCTGAGAGTGACTGCTGTCAGTCTAAGACCACGGTTGTTTGGAAGCAGGTTGCCAGGTTGGGACCTTTGCAATCACCTGGTAATAGAATGTCAACTAATTGGTTGCCATAACTACTTGCAATTTTTCATTATTAATTTGTAAATTAATGACATTTTGAGCTTCTCAGTGGAGGGTTTTTTTCTTTCATAGTTTCGACTGTTAGTCAAATGAAACAAAAAAGTAAAATTATGAACCAAATTATGCTGACTTGACTTCATTCAGTCTGCAATCTCACATATACACAACATTTGGATCCAAATGGGAAAGAAGCTTATTTATCAATACCATAAACTATAAATAAAAGATGGGCATAGCCGCCATGACAAAGGCCAGTTTTAGTAGCCTCATGCTGAGGATCTTGGCGTGATGAGACTGGACATGACGAGTGAGGGGTGGAAATAACTGAAAAATTGAGTATACTGTTCATTCATAGGCTTGTTAATCTCAAGTTGGGCCTGACATAAAGCATGCTGTGGTTTATGGTGTGTTTTGACTCTAATGGGGTCATAATTTGCAAAATTAACTTCAGTAAGTCTTGAAACTTCTGAACAGGCCATAAAACCATCTGGGAGAGTTAAGACCCCAACCCCAATCTTTTGGGTTTGCCAAAAGATAATGCTATTTTCTGGACTGTATCGCTCAGGTGTAATTTGTAGGCTGAGTCAGGCTAAGTCAGCCTTCAACACATGAAGGACAGGACCCAAGGTTTCCCGTCAGAATATTTCATTTTAACTAGTTGATCAATATTTTTCACTTCACCTGTGCGAGTGGTTTTATTGATGTTGCCTTATTGGTGTATTTTTACCTTTCTATGTTAGTACGAGTATGAGCAGAGGGGCTGTAAGTTAGACGATTAATTTCAGTCATTTCTAAACTAATCAGTTTCAGTCTTCTCCTCCCTTTCAATGTGTTTTCAAACACTCTTCCCATGAGGAGTGGAGGAATTATTGGATAGTTTAAATATAGCTCACAATCAGCTGCTTTTAAGGGTTTTAATATCAATAACATCTTACAAATTCTTCAGACTTCTTAAACTCTGATATTTGACAATTTGGTGCAATTACACAGATACCAAATAGAGCAGTTGCTGCCTTCTGTGTACAAATGTACAGTCCTTGTCGGTTTGGTGGTTTATGTCTATTTTTTAATAATCTGTATCTTTTTTTTTCTTTTTTTTTTGCTGTTTAAAACTAAATGACTAAAAGGTGTTGTATTCTTTGAGAGCAACATCATCTTTCTATAAATAAATGAAGATGTTCTCAAAGTCAGTGTGAGTCAGTTTTCATTTCATGCAGAGCATGCAGCCCTGCACCGCACCCGCTCATTAAAGCACAATTTGTCACCTGAAATGAACCGAAAGGCTGCACGATTGGTTGTGTTTCATTGTAAAGTTATTTGTATGTTATTTCAGTATCTGACACTCGGTAAACATCCAATCCAAGCTGCCGTCTCCTAGCAACAAGCTCCAGTTCTAATTAAATGATGTGTCATCCACTCATGACTGTACCGGTGTCAGAATCCGTTTGAATTCTTTCCACAGTGTAACAGGCGGGGAGTCGCTCCTTTGAAGGATTTCTGTTCGGTGTCGTCATCTGTCGACTGTCAGTGACGTGTCTCAGCAGCTGACTTTTACTGAGAAAGAAGCTGAAGCTGGGTCAAATATACAGTGATAAGTAATCAATTAATTAGCTTAATTAGCCACAAGACTAAAAAAAAAAAAATCACAGTAGTAAGCTGTTGGGGTTGTTAAAAGCTACTGGCAAAACAAATTCAGTTAACCTCTTAATATCCACCAGGTCCTGAGGGACATGATTAGAATTAGGCTCACATCTGTCTGACAGCTGTGAGGCCAAAATGAGTCTTGATTTGGAAGCTGACACCTTTGCATGTGGCTAAAGTGCAACCGAACCCTAAACCCTGGTGGACGCTAAGAGGCCAAAGTGTTTACTATACTGAGCAATAACGATGTCATAAGTGACAGTTAGACCAGAGGTGCAGTATTTCATTACTCTTCAAACGTATAGAAATTTTGTTAGAAACAAGCTGAGGGAAGAAACCAAAATATTAAAGCGTAAGTAAACCACGGGCCTCATAATTCATACCCAGTTCACAAAGTAACGCTCTTAAAGAGGGCTTAAGTTTAAAAAAAAAAAAAAAAACTCTAGTGTGTGAGGAAATATATTCCTCACGAAGCCCCACCCACCTGTTCAAACCTTCTGTTTACGAGGAGCAGCCAATCAGAAGTCAAGTATCAGCAAGGATTATTTTGATCTGTGAAACATGCAAAGCTACGCTAACAGAGTCCAAGAACGAAAGCATGCAAATGGAAATTAGAATACCAGGTCCTCTTTAAGGTTGTTTCGGTGTGCTTACAAGCTCCCTGCTGCTAAATTATTCTGTCACCCTGTGAGTCCAGTGGATCCTGCAGCACACGGTTCCTGTAAATGTTTGCAAAACCCTGTGCCTGCCCAGTAGAAAGGTGGCTTTAAGGCTTGTACACACATGCTGCACAGAATGAAAAATTTAAGAATATCCAGTGTGGGATTTTTTTTTGGTGTTTCAGACCATGATTTAAAATACAAAAATGATTTAACTGAAAACAATGAAAAGCAACTGCACTTCTTCACACAGTCCAAAGTAGCAACAGCTGAGAGGAAAGTGAAGCGCTGCCAACAACACTTGAGGAGCTGCCAAACACTTTACACTCACCCCACAGCACGAGCACTTTGATGTAAGAGTCCACATTAAGGAAAAGCTTTGCATAAGGAGACAATTTCAGTTTAAGGCAACCAGGTCCTCACACAAGCAGCTAGCAAAACTGAAAAGAGACAGAAACTTCAGTTAACAGCTGATTTAAAGGCCCAGTAAATACTCAAAACTAAACTTTCCTCATAAGAGTAATTTGGTGAACCATAATGTTGCGTTTACATAAGCAGACAACAAGCTCGGACATGCGTGAGACCGGCGCTCAACCTGACTCCATTCAGTCCTGCTCTGCCATATGCAGGTCAGTAAGGTCACCGATTATGTAAATGTCATACAAATGTCCTCTGTTTACATGTTGGTAGTGAAAACAAAGTTGAAGTCCAAGACCTAGTTTCCCTCCCTTACTCAGCCTATTCTGTGTCCATGCTTATGTAAGTTTGTAGGTGTGTTTATTTCTGGGTGTGTGCGTGTGCTCGTGAATCATTCTTCCAGATAAAATCGTTTCCCATTGTCACTAAATATATTCTGCGTTTAAAGCCTTCTTTTGATTAGCAGAGGCGTGCACATATTCTGCCCTGTGATCAGTAGTGATCTGTCCAGGGTGTAACAGGTGCCTCTAGCAACCTGCAACCCTGCTTTAAGAGTTTGAAGTTTAAAAACTGGCTGGATGAACTGATTGATGGAATCACAAAAAAAATAAATAAATAAATCAAAAGCAGCGCAGATTTTCCAAGTTATCTACTAAAACTAGTGAGGATGGTAGTGTCCAGGTGTAGTAAATTGTCTGTGTTAATAATTTTTGGTCAAAAAAGTGTGTGAGTCTTACCTCGCTAACATAATGTGGCTCATAGATCTGCCCTTTCTTTTCAGTGTGGCTGTAAGAAATGTCAGAACTCTGTCAACTGGATGTGCGTGCAGTCTAAATAAAATGCCACCACTTCTGAGCATGAAAATATGCAACAAATCACATCCAATATTGATCCAGTAAGTGGAATTAATGGCTCATTTAGCAGCAGCTCTGCATTAGTGTATTTCCTGTCTGCAACACAAAGCTGGGACAGAGCTTTACAAGAACCTGGTAGTTTTAGTACGTAACCCTAACAGGGTCACTTTTTTGTGCCTAAAACTAACCAACTAACATATTTTGAATTAATTTGACTTCTTAGCTGACAGAACAGGCGCTCGGTGTGGTCTTCTGCCACTCTAGCCCATCTGCTTTAAGGTTCAGTGTGTTGTGGACCCAGAGATGATCTTCTGCATACCTTGGTTGTAAGTGTTAGTGTTTGAGTTATTGTTGCATTCCTATCAGCTCAAAGCAGTCTGACCATTGTCCTCTGACTTCAGGCACCAGCAAAGGCATTTTCACCCAGAGAGCTGCTGCTCACTGGATATTTTCTCTTTTTTGGACCGTTCTCTATAAACCCTAAAGACGGCCAGTAGATAAGCAGTTTCTGAAATACTCAGACCAGTCCATCTGGCACCAACAACCATGCTGCATTCAAAGACACTTAAATCACCTTTCTTCTGAGGCTCAGTTTGAATTTCCTCTTGATCATGACTATATGCCCTGAGCTGCTGCCGTGTGATTGGCTGAAGAACAGTTGCACCTTGTAAAGTGGCCGGTGAGTGTAAAATATTACATTTCCACTCAGGCTCTCCTTCTTAGTCACCATCTACAGGGCCGGTTTTTACTGCCAAAGCAATTCTTCATGCATTTGTTACTTATTTCATAAAGCTGCTGGCGTTTCATCGCTCTTGATTTGCTGCTCTTTGTGAAAGCAGCTAAGTGAGTGAGTGTACAGAAAGTATTCCCTGGGTTTGTTCAAACATGACTATTACTCAATGTATTTCATCAAGCACAGAGGCCTCGCCTGGGCGTGCAAGAGCAAAGTGGAAGTGTTTAACCAGGATTAATGTGATTAAAAAAAAAAAATAGGGTGTTGTTTTGTTGCAATTGATTCATATAATATTTGGGACAGAGCTGTCAAGGCAACTCTCTAATGCTCATGGTGAAACAATAGTGACATTAAACCTGCATTTCTGGGAGTTAGTTCATTTTTATGGCATGCATGCACTCCAGCTCATTGCATAACACAGCCTTCAGGCATGATTATTACTTGCAGGTCTTACCACAGAGCTCAGCACATGACTGTTATCTGAACTTTAGCAAGTGTAATTACCCCCTGCGATCAGTTCACCACAGTCCAAACTGAGATATGAGGATGTTTTGATGCTTAGCAAAGAGATTTTGTTCTACAGAAGGAATGTAAGATTCCTTTATTGATTAGCAGCATTAACAATTAATAATCTACCGCAGGTTTAAAGTAAATCAAATACATTTAGATGGAAGCATCCTGCCAAACCACAACACCTTTTTTTTTTTTAAAAACAACACAAAAAAAACCCCCATCTATGCTGCGGTGTTCATCAGCTGGACAAAAGGGTCAAAAAGTAAGTGAAACTTTAAAAAAAAAATGCTGGAGGAACATTTGGCAACTAAATGGCACAAAAAGACAAACACAAAGACATTTGTGTTTGGTTGATTATTTCTTTGTTGTAACAATGCTTCTTGGCAATAAATCTTATACCACTGGAAAGTCTGTTTATTTTCCCCTTAAATGGAGCCACGTTTGTAAGGAAAATACGTTTGTGGTTTGAGCAGCAGCGTTGAGTGTGTGGATGACACCCAGCTATTGACTCTTGTTTTGAGCTTCGGTGTCCCAGGTGCTGACAGTCAGGCATCTAATTGATTGGGGGAATCTCAATGCAGGGAGATATCAAAACTCTACAACCAGTGGCAGTCCCATATCTCCAAACTCCAAAATGACAGCGCTCGCCCCCACAGAGTGGATTTATCAGAGACTACCTCCAGAATTTGGGAGTGGAGAGGTTGAGGTCAGGACTGCCTGCCTGCAGTCCTGACCTCAACCTCACTGAACACTTGTGGGATCAACTTGGCCGTGTTGTTCGTGCCAGACTGACCAACACTGACCATTAGAAAAATGCTGGTTGAAGAATGGGATGCCATCCCACAGCAGTGTGTGACCAAGATGAGGAGGAGGTGCCAGGCTGCTGTGGCTGTATATGGTCCTTCCACATGCTGCTGAGACCCCTTATCGTTAAATGAATAAACTGTTAAATTCCCAGTGTTTTTTGTTCCTTCAGACTTCAATCATCCAATTCAATTCAACTTTTATTGTCAATTGCTGCCGAATGTATAAGACAGACGGAGAACTGAAATTACGTTACCCACAACCCACGATCCACGATGTGCAATAAATCCAATCCAATAGACGCCACCAAACAAGAGTCAGTAGCAGAATAAGCCATTTGCCATTGGCAGAGAAGATCTGGTGAGTTTTTCATGGGCTCAACCCACAAATGTATTTTCCTTACCAACGCGGCTCCATTTAAGGGGAAAAAAACAGGCTTTCCAACAGTATAAGATTTATTGCTAAGTAGCATTGTTACAACAAAGAAATAATCAACCAAACACAAATTTACTTAATTTTTGTGCTGAGTTTGATTAGTTGTCATGGTCCTGGGCTGTTTCCCTGTTGACACACTTCCTGTTTTATTTTGCCAGCCTTTGTCCCGTGTGCCATATTTCTGGTTTTGCTTCCTCTGTCTTGTTAGTGTGATTCTGTCCAGCTGTGCTCCCTGGTGTGTCCTCTTTCCCTGACTCCCCTGATGTGCATATTGTCTGTGTTTCCTTTAGTCCTCCTCGTAGTTTTCCTCCTGCTGTGTGCTCTGTCTGTTCGTGTTTGGTTCCAAGTGAGTCTGTATTTTGCTCTGCTGGCTCCCGTCCGATTTTGTTTTGCCCTCAGTTTCCAGCAATAAAAGCTGCAGTTTTAAGTTTCAGTCATGTTTTTGAGCCCTGCTTTGGGGTTCTCAATCCAGCCTCCCACAGCGGTACATGACATCAGTAACACAACTGGGTATAAAAAGAGCACCTCAGAGAGGCAGAGCTTCTCAGAAGCAAAGATGGGCAGAGATTCACCAATCTACAAAAAAAAAATGTGTCTATAAATTGTGGAACAATTTCTGAATCAGAATTGGGAAGACTTTGTATAGCTTATCATCTACAGTGCATAATATCATCAGAACACTGAGAGTATTTGGAGAAATCTCTGTGTGCAAGGGACAAGGGTGAAATTTAGTATCGGATGCCTGTGATCTTTGGATCCTCAGGCAGCCCTGCATTAAAAACGGGCATGATCCTGTCATGGAAATCATTTGAAGAAATCACTGTTTGTGAACTCAGTTGTGCCATCAACAAATGCAGGTTGAATATGATCCAGAAATGCAGTTGTATTCTTTGGGTCAAAGCTCATTTAAAACGGACTGAGGCAGAGTGGGAAACTATTCTGTGGTCAGATGAATTGAAGATTTAAATTCTTTGTGGAAAACATGGACGCCATGACCTGACAACACACAACTTGATTCAAGGACTCTATGCAGCTATTCTCTATGCAGATATGCCAGCTGCCTCAGTCGCTGTTTGACTATATTTCAAAGTAAGCAGTGGAAGTTTAAAAACGCATCAGAATAAATAACGGTGAGTCTCAACAGTTGGAAAGATTTTCACTGATTCAGGCATCAATTAAAATGTATTTAAAAAAAAAAAAAAAAAAGACAAATCACCCATTTTTCCAACTGCAGGCAACAAGTTACAAAGACTACCATTAAGCCGAGCTGGACAAACAGCACTGGTCTTTCTGTAACCAGCTGTGAGACGAGTGTGTCGGGACCACAACACTGGAAAAACTAAGATACTACAAAAAATATACAATTAAAGGGTCACCAAAGTAATTTAAACTAAAACTAAAAAATCTCTTTGAGGTTTTGTCTTTTAAACGAGCTGCATCAGGGCTGTGACACGAAACAGTGAACAATGACAAGAAAATATCTTACAGATTATTATCCGATATTCCCCCTCTCATAGAACGCTACTTAAACAGGCTCTGTCTGACCTGACAAACCTGCAGCCAAGAACAACAACTTTTATTGTCACACACATGCAGTGAAATTCAGATTCTGCAATAAAGCCATCACACATGCAGCACAACATGTGGAGCAGGGGGCAGCTAGAAAGCGCTCGGGGAGCAACTTATCAGCTGTTCCAGTGCCAGTCTGAGGGTTCTCTGGGGCTTTTTCCCCCCAATGGTATCAGATTCTAGATGTTCCAGATGGTTATCAGTTTTCAGTCCATTTCAGTTCATCCAAGGGTGGAAATCCAAATTTTTCCCGTTCGAACCAGCATCCTCTCAGTCGTCTCAGTCATAAGACCTCATGAACCCCCTTCCTCTCCTCTAGGCCACCACTCCCCTAAACTAGCCTGACCCAAAGAAAGTGTATCCGGTCGAACATGCAGTGACAATGATCCATGACAGGAATGTGACGAAGCTTCATTCCTCTTCTGTGTACGTGGGTGTTTAATTGTGGCGTTGGTCAAAAGCAGTTCCCTCATTCAGTTTTCTGGCTGGGCTTGCCTTGCTGTTGCCTCACTGGTGCTTTATGCACATCATCGTGTTCCATGGTTTGGTAGTATGATGGGGACTTGGCTGCATGTATGGATGTTATGTGCCACAAAGCAGTAACTGGTCATAGTCTCATAAAATTTGGAGCCAATATTCATAAACTCCTGAGGACACTAACTTTGCCTAAAAGACCAAGTTTCACTATTTCCTTATACGATGCTACATAGACGTATAAAATCTGATTCATCAGCTAATTATGGCATTACGAGACTTTGCTCCACGATTTTAATGCTCTCTCTGTTGCAGCCAGCAGCTGAAATTATAGACAGAAGTTTATTAAGGTTTACAAGCTTCTTATCAGCTGTTTCTGTGTCAAATCAGGACCACAATCTAAAGAACAAAGTCAAGGCCAGAAGACTCTGCAAGGGGCAGAGTCTGGAGAATAAAGCTGATGAGGGCTTTTATTTCTTTGCCAACAGATTTTATAATAGTTTCTATCCACCGAAATCCTGCAGGTGAAGCAGGACTGCTTCTTTTCTCTAACAGTGCAAGCAGCAAACTGTTCCCTATTACGTGTTACAGAGCTGTGAAATACATTTATCTTTGCCTCCTACTTTATGCCGTTGCTGTTGAATATCCTTCATCAAGACACACGAGCTCAGCTGCTCTTTGAGCTGATTCTGAATCATCAGGACTGATTGGCTGAATGGAGTGGTGAGACTACTCAAACATTACCTTCTTGGCCTTGACAATAAAATTTAAAGCTCCTTCTCAGATAATATATACTCAGTGTAAAAGATATTAAAACTTAAGGTTACAGTGTTTTTTTTATTCACTGATTTCTGATATTATTGTAACAAAATAACTCTCTTTACAGAAACAATGTTCAGGTTGTGTTCTTACATTTGAGGTAATTGAACTTTAATCCAGCTCATGGTGAACTATTCTAATTAATATTGTATGTTTTATACCTCTATGTATGGTTGATAAATATATCTACTGGTCACCATATCGATGAAACCTGTAACCTGTAGCAGTGTCAGTGTCAATCCATTGGTTTGCTTTCTGTTACCACTTTTCCACCAGCTTGGTGCAGATGGTGCCCGATGTAGAACCGGTTCTGGCATTTCTACCAAATAAAGACTGCCAGGACCAAAAAATAAATAAATTCACCAGTGATTGGTAGCTGCAGCCCACAGATTCTGCCATCCACAATATTCTTCAAGCAGAAATGACCCCCACTTGTGCTAAAAATTGGCTCAGTTCTTGCAAAATGTGGGTTGGTTCTCAGAAGGCACCAACACAGAGCTGCAGAGAATGGGTACATGGCTCTCAGTTGGTTTTAGTGTTTAAGGCCAAACTAGTTCAGTCTATAAAAATGTGTAACTATCCAATCTTTTGCTCCAAAAACGTCTCAAATTCCAATAACGTTGTCCAGAACAGCCTGTGTCATGTAATAATACGTGTTTACACAGCTCGCTGACTGCTGTTCTCTGCAGTGATGCGTCAGCGTCGCCAGCATTATTGGAAAGTTTCACAATTCCGCTTTAAATAGCATTTCTAGTAAAATATTTTTTCATTTACACTTTGTCACGCATTAGCATACAGGCTAGATGCAGGCTAACAGTTACGTAAAAACAAGTCTTGCAGTTGTGAATGAAGCCATGCAAAATGTATCTTCATGCAGCGAATATTTTCTTAGTGCACTGCTTTTTAAATTGAGTTAAAAAAAATTGCAACCCGGTCAATTTTACACCAGCTCCAAGTGTCTAAATCTAAATCCAAAATGTGGCTTTTTTCAGCATGATCTGGCTGATTTGGTATGGAATTTGTATGTCCGTGATATATCTGTCACTCATTTTGATACTTTATATACTTCCATCAACAGGCTTTTGCATACATGACTTTATTGAGGGTACTGGAATTTTTATTTATTTTTTTTGCTGTTTATTGACATCATTTCAGACCTGCCGATGCGCCAAGTCGATAGTTTTCAGATCTCCCACAGCACGTAAAGGCAGCGTCAGTGGTTTCGGAGTGGGAGGGGGGTGCAGGCAGTAAAAACTCCAACTCACGCTCTGTCTGATACAACACCGGAGAGCTGCGAGCAGGTGAGCATCGGAAGAGACAGGCAGACTTTGCGCACGCACAGCGGGATCCCACGCGCGTGAACTCAGCATCCATTTACTTACACCTGACCCCGTCTTCAGTGAAGGACCTGTGCGTGTCCAGCTGTCTTTTGGATGACACTGCAACCTTTGTATCGGACAACATTCAACAGCGCGAACATGCCCTCTCTGCGACACTCTTACACCGTGACGGTACCGGAGGAGCCGGCCGCTTTCCCCTATGACAAACCGGACATGAGGCGCAGGAGCCACCCGTTGTCCCGGTCCGTGCTGGTGTCCACCTTCATGGGTCTGATCATCACCCAGGCCAAGGTGAGTCCAGCACCTGCCTCACCTGTCTCAAACCATCCTCTTCCTGCAGGCTTTAATTTTGATTTTCAAAGACTTTTTGAAAATTTAAAATAAAGAAAAAGTTTTTTATTCCTTTGTATGTAGTCCTAAACTGGTTTTCCAGGGGTGTCACCATGATGTATTATTGTGGGGGGCCTGAGCCCTGAGGAGGCTATTTTTGTAGTTAAGAGTAACAGCTAGGTATATTTCTGTACCGATATAACAATGAAAGTATGAGTAATAATGCATTAAGCATAAAAACCAGATGATAAATGAGGAGAGCTGTGACAACAAGAGTAAAATAGACTGCAGATACGTGAGGATGAGGCAAACCAGTTAAATTTGTGAATGAGGCAGACGGTGAAATTTGCAGGCCTTAAAGGAATTATTTGAATCACCTCTTGAGCCTTTTTTCATTAAACTTTCAAAGCCAATGAGAGCCAGTGGAAGAGGTGGAGGTCTGAACCTGACCTTTAGTTAGTCACTGGTACTGAAGTGGAGAAGTACTGGGCTGTGTGGCGCCAGTTATGTAATAAGAAGGAGAGCTGCTGATAAGGAAAGTACCCAGACTGTCTACTTGTCATCTGCACAGGACATTTTGTTCACACGTAGAGCCGCACATGTGGGTCCATGTGGGTCTGCGGTGTCCACCTGAGGTCACCAGGTACACATCCAGCCCTCGCTGATAGGCGATATTATTGGTTTACTCAGAAGACTCATCCCAGTTTCTTTTATGATCCTCAGAGTTTTAATTTAGTGCTGTCATTTTGTCATTTATTCAGCTAATTGTTTGCAATGATGGCATCGCCATTTGCCAAAGCCCAGCTACTACATGACTCGGTTCATGAGTGACAGCGCTGCATCCAAACACATTTAGTTCGTGATCACTCGGAAAAGCAGCAGATCCATATATTTTTCAGAACCTGAATTATTAGAATATCAGAGTAGCTGGAAATAAATCTACATCTGATCAGTTTATCCACCGACTGTTGCAGCCTTACTTTGTGTCTGCAAATAGCAGCGTGCTCACAATCGAGTCTAAGCAGGGAATGGCACTGAAGATCTGAATTTTAGCTTTTTTTTTTATTGTTATTTCAAACATGTCAGCATGCTGACTTTAGCCTTCAGCTCAAAGTCAAAGTACAGCCAGAGGGAGCTGTTAGCAGCAGCTTATCTCCAGCTCCACTCCAGGGTGCAGCTCTTCACAGCTGTCTGCAAACAGCTGAATCTGACCGGTCAAACAAACAACAAAAGATCTAATAACTTATAGTTTATTTTAAATGTGTGTGTTTTTGATAATCGCTTCCTATTCTTGGCACGGTTTCAGGAAAGTACCAGTACTTCTACTTGAGTATGTCCCAGCCCTGCTTTTGATGAAGCAAAGATTTATGTTTATACTGTTTCCAAGGGAGTGGCACCAGAGCGGGCACCGTGCCTGTGCAGGAGCGCTGCCTGCTTCATCACATGTTACATGGGCAGGCATGCAGCGCTGGCTTAGGACATTGCGTTCGCTCTCTCTCTTTTCTGTTTGAAGTCACACCAACCAGCATGGCGTGCTCTGGTTCACCTGAACGCATCGCTTCCACTGATACATATTTATATATTTTGGATGGGTCGTTTAAATCAAAAGCTGCCTGCTGCGTGTGCCGAACACGGGAGCAGATGGGGCCCATGCCATATGGTCACCTTCAAATACTGCAGAGAAGAAAAGAAACACAAAGATTTTAGGCAAAGAAGATGTTAATAGCTGATATATTCATACTTGTATTTTGAAGGATGGAAATGAGAGATAATGAGGCACCAAAGCTCTCAGCTAAAAGTGCTCATACAGACACAGCGGCACATAAGAGGAAGAAAATAAAAAAATAACATTACCTTGTTCAGATATACTTAGATTTGTTCATGTTAAACATTACCAACCTGTAATCAGATACACGCTTCCTGCTCAGCGCAAGCGCTGCAACGCAGACATAATCTGGTTGGTGAGATAAGAAATATGCCACAGGAGCATTACACCTGACCAGAAAAGAAAAAGGAAAGCATTGAAATTTTCTCACAAATGTGTGTTTGTTTTCAAAAGGAACACAAGAACTCAAACGGCCAAAATCTATACCTCCCTGAGCCTGGTTCTGCCGGAGGTTTCTTCCTGTTTAAAGGGAGTTTTTCCTTCCCACTGTCGCCAAGTGCTGCTCATAGATGCATCTGATTGTTGGGGGTTTTCTCTCTGATGTTGTAAGCTCTTTATCTTGCAATATAAAGCACCTTGAGGTGACAACTGTTGTGATCTGGCATTATATAAATACAATTCAATTGAATTGTCACTCAATAATTACGTTATATAAACACTTATATCCTCTTGTTCTCCAGATATCCAGATGTAACCCAGAACCCAAAATGCCAGCATCCTGTGCAGCTTTAACACTGACTAAAAATATATTATTAGAGGATTAATACTTAAGAGTCGTGTAAGCCAACCCCAGCATGTCATTTACCTAAAAAGAAAAAAAAAAAAAAGCATCAGGTTTCAAGTCAGTTTTGGTCCATTTTGTTGCACCTTGATGCCACAGAAGCATCAGGTCAGATACCAGATACCAAAATATGACTTAAATAGACTTCTTAAATTGATTCCAAGCTCCCGTCATCCTAAAACAACCAGTAAACAATCAGTAAAGTTAAATATCAGACACAGACTCCAACAAAGCACATCCAGATCACAAATATTCCTTCTGACAGGTTAGTGACCTGCAGCAGGTGCTCAGTGAGGGAACATCGTAGTAAGAGTGTAGAATGATGACGAGGGGCAACTCAACACCGTCGTGCATCGACACTTTTGCTGACAGCTGAGGAGCAGCTTGCGGAAATAACCTCATCGGGGTGCCACACCGACGGAAGCACAGGCGGCACAAATCTTTACGCGCACGCTGACGGCGACCCGAGCGTCAGCGTCAGCTCCGGGTCATTATCCCTGTCCATGCAAGGGTGAAATTAGCATTTAATTATGTTGCAGATATTTGGATTTTTTGAGTTTTCCATCCTCACAGCCAGGGTTAGTTTGTGGTTGGGAAAAGTGTCAGTAAAGCCATAAACACTTCGTTCTCACACATCAGCAGTCTCACTCAGTGAAATGACCCCGTCAGTTGATGCACTGCAAATTTTTTTTTTGTGTGTGGACACCTGCATCAGTCACGGGCCACAGATCATTAACACCACCTCACCAGTGGCACCAGTTATGTCCAAAGCTAAACCAGTTGATCCGTGACTTCAGGCAGCGATGTGGAACTTCACACAAACAGCTGAACGCCACGCTGCACCGCTGCACACTCACAGGAGGAGTTTCTGTCACGGGTCTGCGTCACATGCTCGCGTTATGTCACAGCCGGTGTGAGCTGGTGGGCTCATTGCAGTCACGGGTGCAGGGAGAGACATCACCCAAGAAAACATGGTATCTAATCCAAGCAGGTGGAACAGTAGCTGATATCCACACTGCACCCATGCCACCAATGCGACCGTCATACCGTGAATGAATGAATGAATGAATGAATGCCAGCCTGTCCTTTGAGGCTCGTTCACTCTGTAAGAATCTGACAAAGCTGCTGTCACACAGCAGTTTGATCGCACTGAGCTGATAGTCGCTTCCTGTGTAGGCGGCACACGGCCTCCTCGTGCTGCTTGTGTTGACAGACTTGACCAAACTTGCCAAAGAATTAAACTGGCAACATTAAATCAAAACCACTGAGGACACAGTTTTGTTTCTAAGGTAACTACTTCCATATGTATTAAGAAAAAGGGCCAGAGGATGATTACTATCATAGAGCTGGGAGCTCAATGATCATGGTTGTGTGCGGTTGGACTCGGTGCTACTGAGTAAAGGAAACAGCGCCCTCAAAAATAAAACAGCCTGTAGCATCCAAAAAAGACCAACATTGGCAGATACATTTTCAGGCTTCCTATAGAGCCAAAAGAAAGATTTTTGGCACTTATCGTGACAGTGCTCAGAAAGTTGATGTAAAATGTTGCTCAGATTTTCTGTCACGTAAATCTTTAATGTTGTGCCTTTATCATTCTTTTTCTGTGAACAGAACAAGAGTCTTCAGGGCCTGGTGGGTTTGAGGAACCTGGGTAACACAGTGAGTGTTGTTTGTGTTCTTTGAATGTAAATCACGCTGTGCTTTGCCCAGCTAAAGCCGCCAGGTGAGTCTTCACTTAGGTAATTACTGGGTTTCTTTGTCTGTGTTTTGTAGTGTTTCATGAACTCCATCCTCCAATGTCTGAGTAACACTTCAGAGCTGAGAGATTACTGCCTGAGAAACGGCCACCTCACAGACCTCAACAACAACTGCAGGACAAACACTGCTCTCATGGACGGTAGGATACGTAATTTTAGCAGATCTTAAGTCAAAGGAATTCCCTCCTCAAGTTGCGTAAACATGTGAAGGACAGCGGTCTAATTTTCTTATTTTTTTATGCTGGTGACCTCAGAGTTTGCTAAGCTGACTCAGCGCCTGTGGACCTCTGTGAACACCGACTCCGTCAGTCCCTCTGAATTCAGGAACCAGGTCCAGAGATGCGCTCCAAAGTTTGTTGGTTGCAAGTGAGTTTTCCTCGTCCTTTGAAAATCCACCTTAAAGCCATGCAGGTGTGACGAGTAAAATAAAATTAAAATTTGTCCCTCGGCAGCCAACAGGATGCTCAGGAATTCCTGCGCTTCTTATTGGACGGCCTCCACAATGAGGTCAACCGGGTGACGATCCGTCCTAAAGTGTCTGTCGAGGACTTTGACCACCTCTTGTGAGTCTACATGTCACACACCTCTCACCTGTGTCATCAATAAGTCACTCATAACCTGCCTGCATGTCTGATTGGTCGATGGAGGTAGTTATCATCTATAATTCTGGTGTAATTGACTTTCCCGAAGATTCTTTAGTCTCGTGTGCATTTGAGAAAACATAATACCCCCCAAAACTTGTGAATTCTTGTGAACAAATCCCATATTTATCAATATCTCATATCCAAAGGCTCTTAAAGAGGCTTTAATTGAATTTTTGGTGACTGGCTTGCAGGTAAACTTAACATTGGTTTGATTTATGCGGATTTTCTTTACAGGGATGATGAAAAAGGCAGGCGGATGTGGAATATGTACTTGGCGAGAGAGGACAGCAAAATAGTGGGTGTGTGATTTATTAAGCCGTAGCTGCACAATAACCTTAAACAAGCCTAAAACATATATGAATGTTTAATGTAATCTTCCATCCTGCTCACAGATCTGTTTGTGGGGCAGCTGAAAAGCTCTCTGACTTGCACGGCTTGTGGTTTCCGCTCCACTGTGTTTGATCCATTTTGGGATCTCTCCATCCCTATTGCACAGGTAACACACACACACACACACGCACGCACACGTGTGCACTCGCTCTAAAATGGCTAATACAGTCTTCAAGTATTATATTGTGTAGATCATTGATTTGAAAACTGTATGCATGTTTACATTTTTTTTTACTTTTAAGCCTATTTTCACCTGTAATCTTGTAGAAGTTGCAGCACCCAATCATAAGCTTCATGTAGGGCTATTTTTCTTGCCTCCACAGAAGAGCACGGGCGAAGTGACTCTCAAAGACTGCTTGAGACTCTTTACAAAAGAAGATGTGCTGGATGGAGATGAGAGACCCGTAAGAAGCAATACATAAATAACCCAAGTCTAACTTTCTTCTGTGAAGATGATGCAACGTATTGATTACACTGCCTACACCGTGTTTTTCTCTTTCTTAGACGTGCACTAAATGCAAAGCCAGAAGAAAATGCACCAAGAGGTTCGGCATCCAGAAGTTCCCTCAGATCCTCGTACTCCGTATCCTTTCCTCGCATCTTTGCATTTTGTTTAATGTTTACAGAGACATTTTAATGATACTCATTAAAATGCAATAGATTTATGGATGATTTAGTTGTCACTGAGCTCAGTGAGCCAGTGTTTAGATTAATTTAAGGGCTACTGCTTCTGTAGCCTATAGACTTTTGTAAACTTTGTCTCCAACAACACTTAGTAGCTTGTTCTATGGGTAACCGCTAACCTGTTACCTACCAGGCTGGTCAAGCACCGTGTACCTCTTTGCGGCCAGTTTCACAGGAGCCAACAACCTGCAGCAACCACTCACCAACCGGTTGCAGAATGCACTTTTCCCTAGCGACTGTCCACTGCCCATATGTTTAATTTTTTCTTAGGTTGCTAGCCACATGGATTTCATAATGTGTGGTTTAATATAAAGATCACGTAGGAGCGCCCGGGTGGCTTAGTGGTGAAGCTGGCGACCACATACATATGCCACGTTGCGGTGCGGGCGGCACGGGTTCGTGTCCCGGCCCGTCGCCAATTTGCCCGCGTGTCTTCCCCTGTATCTTTCCCCCATTTCCTGTCTCTCTCCACTGTCACAAAAAGCTGCTGTGGCCAAAAATGCAAAAAAAAAAAAAAAAAGATCATGTAAAGTAATATTTTTGAACCAGTTTTGTTCCTTGACCCAGTGTTCCCTCAGACCTGAAGCGATTCTCAGACTCCAACATCTGGGCTAGCAAGCTCTCCACTTATGTCAACTTCCCTCTTAAAGATCTGGACCTGTCGGAGTTTTCCTCAGAACCCAGCGGTATGTATTTGCCAAAGGAGAGGAGGACAATCGATCTATTTTAGTTTTGCCACTGTTGACTGATGGCTGTGTTGTCTCTCCCTGCAGAGCGCCCTGTGTATAACCTCTATGCAGTGTCCAACCACACTGGAAACGCTTTGGGAGGCCATTACACAGCCTACTGCAAGAACCCAGCTCTGGGGGAGTGGTACAGCTACAATGACTCCAGGTATCAGCTCTCACATCATCGTATTACCTCAGTATCATCTTATCAGACTGGCAGAATGGTTTAAAGTCTAATTAAGCTGTATATACCTGCTGTCAAATGAACGTGACCTCATTTTAACTGCATAAAGCTGACCTCATTTCAGATGTATAAAGGTGTCTCACTGTGCAGATGAGGTGTAGACATGTCTGCTCATGTCTGCAGCTGGGTTCATATTGTGTGGATATTTAACTTTATGCTGTGTGTTCTGTGCAGGGTGAGCCCGATGTCCTCCAGCCAGGTTCGCAGCAGCAATGCCTACGTCCTCTTCTACGAGCTGGCCACCCCCTCACACAGTAAATATCAGACATGCCGACTTTAGGCACCCTCGAGGCGCAATAAGCTGCGCTTAACTTGGACCGAAAGGGGGGGAAAAAATCTGCCTGCTGGGAGATAGCTCCACCTAGTGGAGAGAGTCCTGCCATTACAAACTGTGAAAATGGAGCACTGAGACACTGAACGGTGAAAGTGAAGACTTATTTACACTGAAGGACGTAAAGCTTCACTCATAGGTTGGGTTGAAGTGAAACAGTGGGGAAAATATATCTTCCTTTGTTGAAAAAGTGCACAGCAGTGATGTTGCTTGCAATTTGCAAGCCTGTTTCTTCTTCATTTTTTTTTTAAAAAGGACATTTTGAAGCTTCTTTTTGGCCACTTGAGTGGATTCTTTTTTTTTTTTTTAAATATAGATTATTAATATTAAAGACTTTATTGTTATTACAGAGACTTGAGAAGCACGCCTCATGCACCAAATGCAAGATATAATTTATTCTATTTAATATGATGTCAGACCTTTAGTGTGCATACTGTGTATATAATTTAAAAAAAAGCTTTATGGTTTACCTCTCCACCAGTGCAGAGAGGAAAGTTTATTATATTTTTGTACAGTATTTATGAACAGCACAGTGAATGTGGAAAAGTTGTACCAAGCACATACCAAAGCAGCTTCTTCCAGGAAATATGTGACCGACTTTAAACCCTTAAAGTCAGTTCAGAGTCTGTAAATGATTAAAATCACTAACTTACCCTGCATCGTGTGATTATTTTTGTTTCCACATTCCACAGCAGAAATCCTGCCTCACATGTTGCACACTGTTGCTGATCCAGTCAAATGAATTCGATTGAGCTGAATACACAGAATCCCTAATAGAAAGTCACCTTGCTAATGCTTTTTGGAGCCTGATCCAAACACACCTGCTGATTAAGACTTTCTGGAGAGCAGTACCTTTGAGCTACCTGAACTTTAGATCAAGATTTGTTTCTTCTTGATTTTCATCCAACAATCTGGCTTTTCAGGCCTTAAAGGCACAGGAATTTGGATTTGGGAGACAGACGCCCTCTCTATTTTTAAGATTAGGCTTAAAACTTTCCTTTATGATAAAGCTTATAGTTAGGGCTGGATCAGGTGACCCTGAACCATTCCTTAGTTATGCTGCAATAGGCCTTGGCTGCTGAGGGGGTTCCTATGATGCACTGTTTCTTTTCATTCACCTCTTTTTACTCTGTTTATACCCCACTCTGCATTTAATCATTAGTTATTATTATTCTCTGGCTCTTCCACAGTGTGTCTTTTGTCCTGTCTCTCTCCCTTCAGCCCCAACCGGTCGCAGCAGATGGCTGTCCTTCTCTGAGCCTGGTTCTGCTGGAGGTTTCTTCCTGTTAAAAGGGAGTTTTTCCTTCCCACTGTCACCAAATGGTTGCTCATAGGGGGTCGTTTTGACTGTTGGATTTTCTCTCTATTTATTGTAGGGTCTTTACCTACAATATAAAGCACCTTGAGGCAACCATTTGTTGTGATTTGGCGCTATATAAATAAAATTGAATTGACTTTACTCAGGAAAACAGTAAAAACAGACTATATTTTAACATATTTGAATAATATCAAGACTTGGTAAAAAAAAATTATATGATCAGTTAACAGTCAATTAAATATTTTTGCAGAGATTTACATTTTTACTCCCAAGTCACCTCAAAAACTCTGACCACCCTTCATCTGTCGTGAATGTACTGAGATAAAGTGACTGTGGACCAGATGTGCCCATAAGTTTTTCCGCTATGTGTGTGAGGCTGTCCACTGTTTACCTCAGCTGTCGATGCCCGGTGTGAAGCGTCCACCTTTATTTATTCTGGAGGAGGCTGTAAAACTTTGTGAAAGGAGTCAGTGAAGCTCATTTCTGAGCCATGACAGCAATACTGAGTTGAGTTGTTGAGGACATGCTGAATATTACTGTCAGTAAACACTGCTGTTACCCTCTGTTAGCCTGTGTTAGCTGCTGTTAGCAGGCAATAGTGAAACTCTTTGAAGCGGATTTAACATTGTTGGACACTTAGTGAATAAAACCTCATATGATGTGAGAATGTAATCAAACTGTTTATCAAAGGGAAAGTGTTATTTTTAGCACACTAGCTGGCATTAGCTGACATAATGTTAGCTTAGAACCAGCTGGTGTTGTGCCTCTAAAACCAGGCGATGGCCTGTTACCTGCCCTTACTTGCTGTGAACAGCAGGTTAATACCGAGTAGAGGTGGGCGGATCGATCTAAATATCGATAATATCGATACCAACACTGGTATTGATATTGAGCAATACTCGTGTAAAAAGATCGATACGCGCACGCGGATTCATCAAAGTCTACTCTCTGTAAGAGTAGCGCTGTGCTGTGTCACGCAGCACACCCTCGTCTTCTGTTGTTGCACCGTCACGTGGCTCAGCAGCCCAGCCAAACAGCCATGCAGGTAGGCTCAGCCTGGCCCGCCCACTCAGCGCTCTCCTCGAGTCGACACGTCACAGTAAGGAGAGAGACACCACCGGAG
>JASGAU010341498.1:0-15332 GCA_030220045.1 Australoheros facetus
AGGCAGGGTACACCCTGAACAGGTCGCCAGCCTGTCACAGGGCTAACACAGAGAGCACAAACAACCTTTCATACTCACATTCACACCTATGGGCAATTTATATATATATATTTTTATTTTTTTTCTGCGTTTTGAGTGCTGGCATATAGGAATAGACTGCAGCTATTCGAGCATGTCTAAAGTGTGAGTATGGTTACGGGGCTGTGCTGACATCACAGTTGACACGAGCAATAACCAATGTGTCTACTATAACCATTACTTGTTCTGCCCTGGAAGCATTTCTGTTGCAGTCATGTCTGAAACTTTTGGTCATCTGCTTTCACAGAGCAGGTGGTGCAAGTAGTTCAAGCTTCATGTTTTTATTTATTTGTTTATTTTTTAATTAGTCTCTGATCTTTCTCCATCTTTGAATTTTTGTGAAGGTGTACAATTNCCCCCAACTCCTGTTAGAATTTTGCTGCATGGAAATGTGCAATAACAAATAATTTTTAATTTCCTCTGTTCTTTTCCATGTATAGCCATTATGCAGATATGCAGGTGGAAATCTGCATAATCGCTTGGAAATCACATTTGTACTGAGGGTTTAAGTGATCGCGTGTGTTCACTTTTGCAGTATTAAGTTTGAACTTTGGCGACCTGTAATTAAAAATTGTGTTTGTGCACGGGAAGAAATATTCTACTTGTGCAGTACAGGTACTGCAGTTATTCAGAGCTGATGCAGTTTTGAATTGTGGCATTAAAGTTAAAATCTTAAACAGGGCTGTTTGCCCTCGGCTTTCTTGTACACACTGTCCTGTTGTAGTTGTGGGAGTATTGAGCCCTGAATATGTCACTGTGGCTGTCATATGGTCACCTTCAGAAATGGAAATTGATTTGAGTTTCAGCAGGGTTTCTGAGTGTGTGTGAGAGAGACTTTGTCTTCACAGCATGAACTTCTGAATGTATGAATTAGAGATGCGCTGAAATCCTGAGTAGATACAAAGTTTAGTTAATGCTGATACTGATAAACTTAGGATTTGCTGTATAAGGATGACGGCAGTTAAACATCAAACACGATCATCAATAAGACTGGGAGTATTCAGGAAAATAGATTTAAATTGAGTAGGGTAGCAAAGATTTGTTTTCATAGCTATACGTGGACCGGTCTTGCTAATATGTATAATAACTCCCCTAAAACCCCATTTTTAGTCAGGAGAAACCCCGCGTATGTATGCATTTATATAAGTATTGCAGATCTCGTATGGGAATATATTTGAATCCAGGCTTTTATGTCCTTGTTTTGCTGCTTGAAGTGGCACAGACAGTCATGGGTTCAGTTCTAGCATTAATAACTTTGGCACATGACTTTAAAGTGGATTTGAGGGGAAATGGCCCAAAGACTCAGATTGGCCTTCTGGGGAAATTTCATAATCAGTGCCTCCATTTTTTTTTTTTGTTGTTGTTTGTTTGTTAATGTTTGTGATAAACGTGCTTACTATTGGTGTCCTTGCAGTGGCTGGACGGGGGCGAGGCAGAGGACGAGGACGTGGCAGAGGAAGAGGAAGAGGACGGGGTGGGCCAAGGAGATGATCCAAAGGCCTTACAGTTGCCTCTCAACATCCACTGTTTGTACAGGATTTTCTTTTTTTCGTTTACTCAAAGGAAAAAGTTTGTGATTTTCAGGTGGTTTTTGTTATTTTGTACATTAAAATGCTCCTCATTGATGGGATAAACTTGACTCCAGTGCATTATTACAGCATCAATGTGGTATGTTTTCAGGTTCATGATTTTATTTCATTTATTTATTTTTAAAATATTTACAAGGTTGAATAAAGTTTCTTTGTACTGAAATCTCTTTAAGTTTTCATGAAAATCACAATCATGAAGTTGAAATGCTCAGAATAAAACAGGTTAACTGGTGAGAGGGGTCAAAATGGGAAGAATGTTATTTCTAAAATGGGACACATACCAAACTGTTCAGGCTAATGTTTAGACATGATTTGTGTGTTAAAGTAATCGAAGACTTTGATCTTCAGATCTGACACGCCAGTGGATGCTCAGTACTTACTGCTTTTAACATTAAGTAGCGTCAGTAAATTTGTATATAAAGGCTAGTAGATGACCTTGAATAAGGTCATGAGGGATTTTTCAGAGAAAATTGGCCTGAGGCTGAAGCCAAATTCAGAGCACCTGAAAATGCAATACCCCTCGTTGTCGGTAGGTGGCGGTTCACCTGAGAGCAATCCAAAAAGCTCCAAACTCCACGTGAGAGATTTTAACAGTTTTAAACAAGTCACAAAGTTGGCCGTCAAAGGGGTGTGCAGATAGGTATTTTGTAAACTATACGCAGGAAACGTCTTCAAGGCGCGCGGAATGTGTTCGTGAGTTGACCTTTGACCCGCGTCTGGATAAACTTCACCAGATACACACTCGCGGTTACGAGGTTACACCAACATAATGATGTGCCTCCAATGAACTTTAGAAATGTAGTGTTTTTTTGTTTGTCTCCCCCCCCATTTCAAACGCCAGCTTTTGTTTTTTGTTTTTTTCTTTTTAGCGTCCGGACCTTGAACCGGAAGTAGTAAAATGAACTTTGATAAATATAGAATGTCAAATAAAGAACGCGCTATTAATTTATGATTAATAGCGCGTTCTTTATTTGATAGTTAAACAATATTTAATAAAAAATATATTTTAAGTAACTTCTGTTTGCTTGTAAATGTACCAGCGGTGTCAGCTGAAGCACTTCGGTTACACATTCACTCGGAAGCAGGTGGGCAAACATCGTCTCCGGTAAAACCGATGTCCCTGTCAGGTAGTTTGATTACCTGGTTTCGTCCTTCTAACTACACGAAGAAAGCTCGAGATGTCCAGGGCCTGTGGTCTCTTCATGTATTTCGCGTTTGGAAGCAATTTGTTGAAGGAAAGGCTGCAGCTAGCCAACCCGTCGGCGACATTTTACAGTACCGGTCGGCTGAAGGTGTGTAGAATAAGAATGGCTTTTTTATTATTTTATTATTGTTTCTACTCACACACACACAGTTTTATAATGTGATGTCGAATTCGAGTCATGTATAAAATTAGGGGACCACGAAGCGGCTGTTTTGTTTACATTAAACGTTTTGCTTGGTTGGTAAATTATTAACGTATTAATTTTTGTGTGATCTGTCCTCATATTAACCTGAACACGTCCAAGTTGACAGTGTAGATATTTGACATCACTCTCGTTATGGCGGGTGTCAAAGAGTGATTTCTGGTATCCCGAATGACTTATTGTTCACCTGTAATCTGTTAGACAACTCTCCAATTAACCATATCGGACCGTTTTGAGCTAGAAAAATAATTCCTGTCTCAATGTAGAAGCTGCA
This sequence comes from Australoheros facetus, assembly GCA_030220045.1. Taxonomy (NCBI): domain Eukaryota; kingdom Metazoa; phylum Chordata; class Actinopteri; order Cichliformes; family Cichlidae; genus Australoheros; species Australoheros facetus. The sequence continues at coordinate 3,348 of JASGAU010341498.1, forward strand.
CTCAGTTTTTAGTCAAGTCATGTATTCTTTATCTGGTAATTACCAGTCAAAAGTCTCACTGAGATTCAAATTGTCTTTTTTAAGAGAAATGTGGCCAAGAGTAACAAATGTAACATCACAGTTCTATAACGATATTTTAAGAGGCTGAAAAGGACTGGACTGATTGTAATGTGAAACACAGAGTAGGTATAATGCAGAGTCACAAGGATACTTGCAAAACAGGTCATTTCTTTCTTCTTGCAGTCTTTTTACCAACATATAGAAAATAGATGGCTCGATCGTTGCTTATAAGCAACGATCGAGCCATCTATTTTCTTCTGCTTGTCCAAGTCAGGGTCAGAATACACTAGCACACTATCTTAGCTGTAAACGATAGCAGTCTTTCACTTTGTTTTTTATGGGAAACTAAACAGTAAGTTACCGTAAACCGTAATAAGTTAAACATATATATATATGTAAAAAGAATTATTTGTATGTCTGGTGGTATTATTATTGATGGAGCTGAGTTCACCTGAGAGCTATAGCTCCCCTGTGTGTGTCTGGTCACAAGCCAACAAAGATGAACAATTATACTGTATTTGTATCTTTACTATTTACTAGTTACTTTCACCATTTTCTGTGAGAGGTTTAAAGGTAGAGGTTTTTAAGGGATGAAAGCATATGAAAAACAGCAGACTCAGCCCCCTCCTGTATTATTTTTTTTAAACCAGTCCAATAAAGAGGGTGCTGCTCTACCACCTCCTCTGATGTGCCAGCTGTAATAACAGGACTTTGTTATACTCTGCTTTAACAGCAAAACAAGCTCATGGGGGGCACTGCTGAAATCACAAACAGCAACCTCCTTACATCACAGTAAAATAAAGAGATTTGGTTCAAGTGGTATTATTTTGTATCCAGCTGGAGCCAGTGATTCTTTCATTGGGCTATCAGCTAAATATTAAAAGTGTTTCCCATTCAGATGAAGTGGAAACAGTCATAAAAGAAAAGACTCAAGTGCAGGTTCCTCAAATTTGTACTCCGGTACAGTAACTGATTAAATCTGTTTAGTTAAAACGCCACATAATGCCTGATCACTGTTCTGTGTGTGTGTGTGTGTGCAGGACTATAAGCTGAACTTTGGCCTGTGGAAAGAACGTGTAGACAGTGCATGGCATGGTGGAGTAGCGACCATTGAGTTCTGTCCAGGTGCAGAAGTGTGGGGGGTCATCTGGACTTTGAATAAAGAAAACCTCTCGAGCCTTGACGAGTGAGATCCACGCTTAAACACGCAGCTGTTAGTCCGTTTCTGAGTTAATGTGTGTAATTTGAACTAACTCTGTTTTTTTTGTTGTTGTTGTTCTGTGTCTTTAGCCAGGAAGGAGTGAGCGCCGGCATATACTCTCCACTGGAGGTCTCAGTGGAGACTGATAATGGGACGGTGCTCTGCAGGACGTATCAGATGAACAACTTCCATGCTGCTCCTCCCTCTCCACAATACAAACAGGTGTGAGAAAGACACCCTGCTCCTAAGAATATGCAATATAATAAGATATATATTCACTAGCCACTTCATTAGGCACACCTTGTTAGTACCATGTTGGACTCCCTTTGCCTTGAGAACTGCCTTTATTCTTTGTGGCACAGATTCAACAAGGTGCTGGAAACATTCCTCAGATTTTGGTCCAGCACAAATACTCAGATGTGGCATTTAAACAATGCAAGGGGCATAAAGTTGCCAAAAAAAAAAAATCAAAATATCCCCCACACCATTACACCACCGGCAGCCACCAATTAATACAAGGCAGGATGGATCCATGCTTTCATGTTGTTTACACCAAATTCTGACTCTGCCATCTGAATGTTGCAGTAGAAATCAAGACTCATCAGCCCAGGGAACATTTTCCAAATTTCTGTTGTCCAATGTTGGTGAGCCCGTGTGAACTGTAGCCTCAGTTTCCTGTTTGTAGCTGACAGGAGTGGCACCTGATGTGCTCTTCTGCTGCTGTAGCTCATCTGCATCAAGGTTTGACATGTTGTACATTCAGAGATACTCTTCTGCATGCCTTGGTTCTATGAGTTACTGTTGCCTTCCTTCAGCTGGAAGCAGTCTGGCCATTCTCCTGTCCTGTGGTATTTTCACCCAGAGAACTGCTGCTCACTGGATATTTTCTTTTTCGTGCCATTCTCTGTGAATCCTAGAGATGGTTGTGTAGATCAGCAATTTGTGAAATACTCAAGACTGTCTGGTACCAACAACCATGCCACATCAGTCACTTGAATCATCTTTCTTCTCCATTCTGATGCTCAGTTTGAACTCCAGCAGGCTATCTTGATCATGTCTGCATGCCTAAATGTATTGGGTTTTGCTGTCATGTGATTGGCTGATTCTAAATTTGTGTTAACAAGCAGTTGAACAGGTGTACTCAATAAAGTGCCCATTGAGTGTTAGTACTGTACAATAAACATCAAAAATTTTTTCTTTTTTTAACTGAACGTAATATCACCATATTTACTCATGTCTGTGCATCTCTCCCTGTGTCTCACATAAGGTGGTGTGTCTGGGCGCGGAACAGAACAAACTCCCTGTGGAGTACAAGAAGAGCCTGGAGGCCGTTCAAACCAACAACTACAGCGGCCCCTCGATCCTTGACCAAATCCAAACAGTCATGAATCCGACATTAAATAGTTCAAATTCAGGTTCTTGAACTTGGAAAGGAAAGTCAGCAGAAATCCATGTGCTGAGCACATCAAGAAGAGAATAACGTATAGAGCAGCTGATGGGTGAACACTGTAGTGAGGAAGAAGTTGCTTTCTTGCTGATTATAGAGCTTTTGTGTTTTAGCAGGCTTTATGAATACCTTAATACACTACCACAAATTCTGTTATAAAACTATGATTGAGACTGTGAGATACGGTTAATACAACAGGAAAAAAAAATGTTTTGTTTTGCAAACCACTCTCTTATGTTATGAAAGTGGCACCCCTGTGTGGACAGAACTTAATAATGCATGCATTTAATAATGAGATGTTTGGTTGGGCCCAGCACAAAACTCATCTTAATCACTGCTAATCCATTATATTGTGTTTCAATTCAAAGACTAAAAATATGCCGTGCGCAAAACAGTTACTGCAGTGTTTCTCAGGGGAATATTAAAGACTAATGACACACGCTTAAGACTCTACACTCGTCTGCCTTTTATTACACATAATAAACTGCCTTTATTATTACTTTAACCAGTATGTTCGACTCTGTGAGAAAAGGAAGAGAAAGAGCAGCCCGGAGCTTATAATTACACATGAAAAACAACCCCAAAAACAAACAGAAAAACATACCTTGGGATGCTTTAACACAGCTTAATTAAAAATTACATTTTTATTGCAAAATGAAAATAAAAATGGATCATTCGTGTTAAAAGAAACCATGTTATTCTGTTTACAACACAGTGGCCTTGGACAGAATATTTCTGTTAACCCCTCCCAATATTTTTTATACTCTTGGACTTGGAAAATACTAGTAGAAAAAAAAAAAAACTAAGTGGGGAACACCCTGTAACACGTTCTGTTTTTCTGAATCTCTTGAGCAAGTTCCACAAGTCTAAGGAAATATGCAGATCATAATGGCACAAATTAGAATTTAAGCTGAAAATAAAACAAAGGCTCATGCAGGGAACATGGCCAACAGCAAGTTCGTTAAGTGTGGGAATTCAGTAAACACAGAACTCATAACACTTATACATTCGTTAATATTTAGCTTTCACCCTGTGAGATGAATATTCATCTCAGTAGGTCCACGAGTTGGTGAGCTAGAAAGAAAAAAATCCCCTTAAACTGTATAAATGTTGAGGGGCTAGTGGAGTGAGTAACCTTAAAAGATTCTATGGAAGAAATCAAAAGGCAGAAGGTGAGCACATGCTAAACAGATTTGAAATTGGGAAGGAAAACTTGGAAAAACATAAGGAAAAAAACCAAAAAAGCAGCAACAAGAGGCAGAGAAGTACTTAAGTTGAAACCATTGTGGAAAGAGAGATTGTTTCTAGCTATATGTTTGCTGCAGCTCGTTGGTCTGCATCATGTTTCAGACAATACATCTGGACCTGCATTCCCACAACGCTTTTCATTTATGTGGAAAAATATGGACCACTGACAGCATACTGAAGTCAAATGAAGCACTAATATTGAAGGCTACATTAACAAACCGCCCTCAGTCACAGGTAAGCTTGTATGTAAGGAAATACATCATCCTTTTGCACTGTATATGAAACCTCTCTGACGACTGGCAACACAAACGGTGGTCATTAAAGAGCTTTTTTTTTTTCTACTTTTAAATTATTTTTGCAGTTTTCAGTCTCCATTTTCACAGATTTCTGAGCTCACTCCATCTGCACCACCTGTTCCCCCTCTGTGACCTTTTCATTTCCACTTTCATCCATCGGTTCTGGTCCGTCTTCGCTGTTTTCCATTTCCTCTGTCGCATCGGCGGCCGATGAATCCACCGTATCGGTGGGCTGCTGCTCTGGGATGACGAGGTTGTGCTTGACTTTGCTCAGTTCAGTCATGTTGAAGCCGAGGAGGATGACTGAGGTGTTCCTCTTGAGACTCTTCATGCACTTGCTGCGCTTCTTGCTGAAGAGTGCTGCCAGCTCCGCCTTGGTGAGAGACAGCCTCTTGCACAGCTCTTCGGTCTCCGCTTTGGTCGCGTAGGGGTTCACGTTGAAGTATTTGGATATGAAGTCTCTGCGTTCCTCGCTGCAGCGGCGCTCCGTGGGGGTGGGCGCCAGCAGCAGCTTGACTGTGGGGTCACTTGGAACCTCAGGCTCCGGTGGGGGCAACAATTTCTCCTGCTCTCGCTTCTTGCGCATGGCTGCTTTATGTTCTCGTTCTCGTTTGTTGGCCTCGATGACCTCCCTCCACGCGGCTTCCAGCCTCCTCTTAGACTGCAGCACTGCTTCGGTTTCTGGGGGTTCTGCAGGGCGCACAGCAGGAATCACACGAGCTGGAGCCAACGTCTGTTTCATAGTAAGCCCCTGTGGCACTTGGAGGAAGTAGAGCCCAGAAGCCTGACTGACCTGCTGAGCTGGTTTTGGTGGTGGCTGTGGTGGCGGCTGTGGTGGCAGCTGTGGCGGCGGTGCGGGCGTGGGTGGCTGTGGTGGTTTGGGTGAACATCGACATCGCTGAATGTGGAGCATCACAGCCTGCTGGGTGACCTTTCCTGTGTACACGCCATTACAGTATATGCACTTGAAAGCCTCTGTCTTGAGAATAGCATGAATAGTAGGTGCTACAAAGTGCTTCTGTTTCAGGTGCTGCAGGTAGTCCGACTCCTGCTGAAACTTTTCATCACAGAAGGGACAGTAGGAGCTGTTGACTTTCACAGGTGCGGAGCAGATTTCTGGGTGGCTGCTGGGCTGCAACTTGAAGAAAATCAGATCGAGGGAACTTGTGACCAAGGCGAGCTTGACCTCCGTGTCTCCGAGGATCTCTCTTGGTGCGGTTGTGTGAACGTCAAAGTAAGGAAACAGGATCCCGCCAACACCCTTTGAGTAGACCCTGTACTTCTGCCTCAGGAAATCACAGTATGCCTTGCTCGTTGGATTGTGCTGCTTTACATGATCGATGAGCTGTTTGATTGAAAAGAACAAGGCTGAGCAGTACAAGCAATTCAAGCCATGCAGCAGGTGTTGGAAGACACTCTTTTCTGATAGTAGAATTTTACAGGTTAGACATTTCACAGTTTTGTCAGGCATTTTTCTCAGGAATGCCGCTCGTGCGGCTACACTTTCCGACTTGGATGAGGAGGATTTTGTCTGGTGGGCGACCTCGGTGTGCATGTCAAAGACATTGGAAGGGAAGAGTTCATTGCAAAGGGGACAGGTAATCCATTTCTTAGTTTGTGGTGCAAAGTTACTTGTTTGCTCAACATGCTTGAGAGGAGTATGTGTGCTGTGAGAGACTGGCACTGCTACTTGCAGGGGAGCAAAAGTATAAGTGGGCATGCCGTTAACCTTATTGCCAGTTGGGATCAGGTGACTCAGCAGAGACTGTGAAGTCAACATAGTACCTTGTAGGGCGATTTGGTTTGTTGATAAATTCTGTGTAACTGCAGCAGGCCTAGGTGCAGTCCCAGCTCCCACTGCCACATTTGCCTGCAGTCCTGATGAAAGAAGGATCTGCTGCGCTTGTGGAGTCTGTTGTGGTTGAGCAGGAGCTGAAGGAGGAGCTGAAGCGGGAGTTAAGGTCACTGGTGCCTGTTTCAGAGCAACATTAGAGACTGTGGGAAGCTGGACCATAGACGGTCCTTGGGGCAAAGCACTTCGGAGGGCTATCGTGGCACCGGGTTGGAGCAAACCTTTAGCCTCAGCACTAGCCAGCTGCACTAGTGCTGAGGCTTGAGGGGGCAGAAAAGCTTGGTTAGTTCCAGGGGCACAGATCAGAGTGGTGCTGTTTGTAGTCCCTTGTAATTGCTGTAATGCCACTACAGTCCCAGCAGGTTGGCCATTACTTGGCAAGACCAAAGATTTACTGTTGAACATTTGAGGTTGCTGTGGTTTGGGAGCGATACTTGGGAATGTCACAAACAAACCATTCCCATTAGGAGTTGGTTTAATGATGTAGTTCTTATTCTCATAAATCATACCCTGCACTTGTGTGCTCACTGAATAATGCGATGGTTCAATGAGCATGTGATGTAACATTTGGTCTAGAGTTCCAGTGTTCACCTTGCACATCTTGCAGCAATACATTTTGATGGATGTATTCCCCTGAAGGTGTAATCTGTAACCAATATACTGCTCTGCCAAACTCTCCATGTGCTTGAGAATAATGTGCTTCTTCATCGCAAAGATAGAAGAACTTGGAAACGCACATCTTCGACACTGATACCTCTCGTTTCCACGATGGGTTGGTAAAGACGCTTCCCTCTGCAGCGGCATCTGAGTGTTTGGCACGGGGAGTTTGGCATGGAAGAACAGCATGTGCTTCTTGACAACCTTGGGGTGGCCAATAAAGACGCACTGAGAGCAGGGTGTCAGCGCACAGAAAGACTGGACGTAACTGTGGCAGCGAGAGACGTGGCTCCTGAAGTTGTAGATGTTTTGCGAAGAGTACTTGCACAGGCTGCAGCACAGAGATCGAGACCGATACGGCCACTGAGGAGAGAGAAAAGATGATGAAAGCGTACAAGGGGGCAAAAATGTGCTTTCGAAGAATCCACAGCATTAGTGATGAACAAGAAAAGAGCTTAATGTAAAAAAAAATTTTTTTAATCATATTTACCTTCTTTTGCATTCTGCTGAAGTATCCTTCTGTGAAATCCATCCACTCCGTTTCCTGAAATGCATCGTTTTCATCCGAGGTTTTCTCAGAGTCTTCATTTATTTCCTGCGCAGAACACAAAAGGTGCACAATCTTAACTAAAATAACTGCGCCATTGCAAAAAAAGTTATTAATTCCAATTTACAGCTGCATGCAGCAATTGCAGTTCCTTATTGCCCTGCTCATCGATTTGCAACATTATCCCCACTGACCTCATACCACAGACATCTCTGACAGTTATCAGGTCACATCATATCACAGATCCCCAGCTGTTGCCATAACAACCAAAGAAAAGCCTAGATATGCTGCCTCCCAGTTTTATGCTTCTGCCAACCATTTGTTTCGGTCTATATCCATGTCTCATGTAAAATAATGTGACGCAGACTTTAAAGGCTGTCTTAATAAAAAACAGTCATTAAGTGTATTTTTTTTTTTTTTAAAGCTGACAAAACACATAATTATAGCTGCAAAAATGCTAAAAGGCTGATATTTTTGCACATCTTCATCCGAGCAGCAAAGATGACCTTTACTTATGGTTCAAGATTATTCCAAATCAGTGTCACAAACTGGGCATCTGACAGAGTGAAATATTGGTTCAGGGCCTTTTATGCATTAACACACATTGTGCCCTCCTCCCCCAGAGAAGGATTTGGCCTTCCCCTGAAAGGAAAACATCTATAACGGTCACGAAAAATTGAAGGAAGGAGTGTAAATAAGCTGCACAGTAGACACAGAGAAAACTTAAAGGAGTAGCAATAGACTGCAGCATTAATTCTGTGACAGCTATAGTATTAAACATAACTATAGTATCGAGTAACATATCACAGCATTAATCCTAACAACAACTATCATCATAGCATCATAGATAGAGTTAGAAGCAAGCAGAGCTAGAAATATAGAAGGTGTTGAAACAACAGTGCACAGGAGACAGAAATAAGACAGCAGAGTTACTGGAAAAGAATGTGTGTTTTGTTCTGATGTTTTGTGTCTACAGGACCCAGCTGAGGCTGTTAAGTGGCGACAGCGAAGGCCACAGAAGAAGGAACTGATAAGCATGCTACACGTCTTGCATATTTCAATAACTTTAATAACAGGGTTGTCGAACGCCATGTATAAAAAGTGGACCAAGATAGAGAGCGGTGTCAGACTTGTGTGAAGCCGCACCGACTGATTGTATTAGGTAGCTTCAACAATTCTAATCCAGAGTGCTCTGTAACACTTCGTGTGATGTGTGTGTGAATTAAACATCTCCTTGATTGTGATCCAGCGTCTGATTAACGAACACACAGGGACTCAGGGTGATTCAGGAAGTACGTTTTGTCCCTTCAATATATATATATTTTAACCAGATTTTTTAAATTTATTTTAATCAAGTCAAATCGCCAAAAATGGGAAAATTAATCAATATGTTTTTAAGGTTAGACAGACTCTTTTCCTTATCTACAAGCAGACCATGTTCCTCATCAAAGATCTAGTCAGAGCCTAGAAAATCCTGAACGTCAAAATGTATCCTTATCATCCTGAACAATGGCCAGAAAAATATTTTTGCAGATTACGTCACAGTGAGTATGACCTTTGACCTCTAATCACATCACCATTTTATCCTTTATTTGTTAAAGTTTTGTAACTATTGCATGACATATTCTTGAGTTAGGGCCTAAAATGCGTTTTGTGAGGTCACTGATCTTTGACTACCAAAGTCTAATAAGTTAATTCTTGAGTTCAAGTGAACGCTTTAAAGTCATGTTTGAAGAAATTCCCGAGATATCGTGTTCACAAGAACGCAATAGATGGGTGGATAGAAACCTGAAACCATAACACCTCCAGCACCAGATGCCACAGTTTTTGAGGCCTAAAAGCTCCTAAGAGCTTCTCTTTCATAAAGCATTTAAATGCACTAGAACCAAATTTATATAATTACACCACGAATCAAAATTATATTTATAAATCCTAAAGCTGCAATGGATGCAATTACAAATCATCAGAATGTTCAAGCATGACTGACCTTATTAACTAGTAACTGACTAGTCAGTTAATTACTAAACAAGTCGGGTATTTTTTAACACACATACAGCATAATGATTCAGTGGCAGACAGTCGGGCTGTTAATGCTATTCTGATGTAAACGTTAAACCAGGATTATCACCACTGGGTCTGAGTGGAATAGTGACATGTCTGCATGTATGCAAAAGAATATTCCAACATATCATAAGCTGAAACTGCAACACATTTTGAGAAGTCGGGACAGGAGCACCTTTACCACCGTGCTGCATCACCTTTTCTTTAAACAGCACACTGTAAACATGTGGGAACTGAGGAGGCGCTTAGCTTCGTGTTTTTCCCATTCTTCCTCAATACAGGAGTAGCACCTCCTTTTCAACCAGGGGCAGAAGATGCTTTCAGTGGGTGACATTTCTGGATCGCAGAGAGGCCAGTTTAGCTCCTGAACTCTTACTGTGGAGCCATGCTGCTGGATACATACCCGACATATAATGAGGGCTGGCATCATCTTAAACTAAGAAAGACCTTCCCTAAAAAATTAGGCTGCAACCAAAACCTTCTATGTTGATTGTCACAATTTTCTGGAGCACAAATAGCAATGTGCTAAGAGGGCACCCTAGCTGCTTGCTGGCAGCATTTCCTTATTGGAAAAGGATATGAAACTATGGCTGTAATGTGTGTGTGGCCCTGCTGAAGTGATGTTCCATAATTAATAAATCTATATTTTAATATATTATTTATTCTGTTAATAGTCTTAATCGCTTCTGGCAAAAATGTTGGTTTTCTGCACATCTGGGGATCCTATGTAAAATGGTCTCAGATGGGACAGTCTTTGTGAAGTATACAGACTTTCATATTATGCATTCAGATTTTCCAGAGCAGAATTGTGACACCACTGCTGGCACATTGAAGACGACCAGCTCAGCGTGTTGGCTAAGAAGGAGAGGCAAAGTATTCTAACACAGTGGTAAAATCTTTAGTCAGATGGGGCAGCCTTCTCTGGATGAATGGAGATATTTACAGCAAACAATTCCACCATCCAAAGACTGGAATCTGTGTGGAACAGCTGGCCTGTCAGACATGCACTAAACTTTACTGACTCATTATTTACTGAAGCTGCATCGCGTATATAAACATGCATGTCAATCTCAATTTAAAGACCCTCTAATAATTTCTGCTGCTGTACAATGCTGCAAGGATTTATTAAACCTGAAGGACAGGGAACATCAACTGGCGGCCCGCAGGCCACATCCGGTCTGCCAGAGCTTTCCATCCGGCCCCCCAAATAGTACTGCCACAGATATTATACGCCAATTAATCATGTTGCATCATAACCTGTTAAACATCCATCTCTGACTAGTCTGAATTATCAAAAGCTTCCAAACGTCACTTCCCATTGCAATCAAACTTGGCTAACTAAAGGAAGTAGAAGTCGTAATGAAATTTCCATCAATGAACCTGCGGAAGGATCGTTACTGGCTGCTGAGCGTACTCCCCAGCCTGCAGGGGGCTCCTGTCTCCTTTACTGTGAGGGTCTCTCACACGGTCTGATCACGGGGGACCAGATGGGTAGGTGGCTCAGCGTATACCCGACCCGTATGTTTTTAATCATAGTCTGATACTTGCGCCTTTCACACTGGGCAGAGGACGGACTGAAGATTTTGCTGGTTTTGCCTCAAAACAAAATATTATTTCTTAAGAAGTAGGTAAATTACTATATTTACATTTTTGAAAAAAGGCACTTCACCATTGCCCGTGAAATGAAAATACTAAAATTTACCATAGGATCCAGATTTAAAAAAAAATTAAAATGCTCTTTTAAAAGAAAAGTGTCCAGGCAGATTTAGAGGGTTTTGCATCCAAACTCTTCATGTTTCTATATTCATTAAAAAAAAAAAAAAAAAAAAATCTACAACAAAAACGGCTTCTGAAAAAGTAGATTGTGCATAGATAAACTCATTGCTCTTATGTAACATTTTATTGTTTCCCGTGCTCATATCTATGAGTACAACTGCACACAATTGTGGTGTCTCCATAACAACCATCAACATAACAGAACAATATGTAAGTGCAAGACTTGCACAATATGAAATGATAACATATTACTTAGGATACAATATTAATTTTATTTTACTGTACATGAGCATCTGGCCAAGAAAAATTCCGGCCCTTGGACAAATGTAGTTGATGACCCCTGCTGTAGGAAATATGACACACAGCTAACAGTGGGCAGAAGACTGGAAGACTAAATACTTCTGCAAAATCCTGAATCAGATTCAGAGACATCAGAACAACATTACCATGAGACTTAGACACACGATAGATCTGCTACACTTGAACGGCTGTATTTGTACAGATATTTCAGTATATTATGTAAGTATTATCTATTATGGGCAGAGAATGAAAATAAGTAAATTATGTGAAAGTGGAGTTTGAGAGCTGTGTGCACACTGCAGACTAAAGACACACTCTGCTCTTCGCAAGTTCCACTGTGGACAAACTACAGTTTATTACCATCTTATGGCCTGTGTATGGAAGCGGTTTCAATTTAAAAATAAGCACTTTTTAATGAAAATTCTCAGTTTCAACATCCATCCATCCATCCATTCGCTTCCGCTTATCCTGTTAAGGGTCACGGGGGGGCTGGAGCCTATCCCAGCTGTCATAGGGCGAGAGGCAGGGTACACCCTGAAC
>JASGAU010341499.1:0-26959 GCA_030220045.1 Australoheros facetus
GTGTGTGTGTGTGTGTGTGTGTGTGTGTGTGTGTGTGTGTGTGTGTGTGTGTGTGTGTGTGTGTGTGTGTGTGTGTGTGTGTGTGTGTGTGTGGGAGGGGTAGTTCTATGGGCTGCAGAGAAAGGGGCAGACTATGAACCCTGAGGAAGTCATTAGGAGACCAGTGACCTCACTGGTGCAGAGCTCAAAAAAAAGCTGCCCATTGGCATGATGTCATACTTCACATGTCAACCTTCATCACAGCAACACAATGAAGAGTCTAAAACTGTGAAAACGACATCATGTACCTGGCTGCTTTAGCAGCTTTAGTGAATAATATTGCACTGAATCAAAATCAGCACCGTTTATACATATATGTTTTGTTGCACATAAATACATGGTGTTTCTCCAAGAGTGTGAAGAATTCTGAATGGTTCTCCTACAAACAACTTTGCTAAAAAATCCAGGTCAGTTTTTTCTGTGTTTATAAACTTAATAACGCTAAATCAGTCTAGCTTCAAAATGCATTTAGAGGGTATCACATACCCAGTAGTCTTTATTTCAGGAACTCAGCCTTTCTCTCTGGGAGTTATAAAAGTCTCTAGCCCTACAAAATAAATACAAACACAGCTAGAGCAGCAGGTGGATCTCAAAGGTGGCACTATATTCCAATTCCAGGTTGGGCCTTTAATGACAACTTGAACTGTGGAACTGAATGGATGCACAATTTATCACCCATATTCCTTCACCCTGTAGGAAGGAAGGGCCAAGCTTGTAGACTAATGAACTGCAAACTCTCCTCTAGGCTTCCTTTTGTAATGATGGAACTACTCAGGAATTTTCTTTTCTTTCTTCTTTCTTTTTTTAATTTGTTCCTTAAGAAAAAACAATTCTCCTTAGCCCTGCTCATTACTGCTTGGCTGTGGTGACCATTAGGAAATGAAAATAACTGCACATATTGTGCAAAGCGAAGGCCTGCAGGCTGAGGGTCTGAGTAAAGAATTTAATCTCTAAATATAACTTAAGTGCTCGTAAATGGCTATATTCTTACATAAAGAAACAGCAGGATAGGCTAGTTTACAAGGGCCCTAAATTGCTAATGGAACCACTGTTTTCTGCAGTTGTGAAGTTTGAAACCAAATGTAAAAAACTTTAGTGTCAACATGTCCTCCAATCCAAATGACAATATGGGTCATTTGTTCCAAAATGACCCATATGAGCGTTTCCCCTACATGTGGCTTCATGTGCCAGGGTAATGTGTAATGTGGCTGTGGCGCAGAAGGCAGAGCAGGTCACTTACTAATTGGAAGGTTGGTGGTTCAGTACCTGGTTGTTCTAGTCTGCATGCTAAAGTATCTTTGGGCAAGATGCTGAAGTGCTTGTGTGAATGAGGCATGTTGTATAAAGTGCAGCGAGTGCTCAAGTAGTGTAGAAAAGTGCTATATAAGGGCCAGTCTATTTATTTAATGTTCAAGTGTATTTCTTCGGAATTTGCACGACCATGACCTTTTGTGTATGACCACTAGAGGTTGCTTAATTTTAAAACGTAGATATTGGTCATAAAGTGTGTCTGCACAAATGACCTATGAGGTCATTTTTTAAAGGAGGACAGGCTCTTCAGTGTTTATTTCCTCACGAGCTTCTCGTGGGCACTACACAAGCCACTGTGCACTGGAAGCTGTGTTGGAAGCATGGCTGATCTCACTTTTAGAAGACTTAAAAAAGGGAAAAGAAGACATTCTCAGGCAATTAGCTCTTACTTTGAAAAGTCATCAGTATAAATGGTCAGTGCATGCATTTTGTAAATCATTACATGCTTGATGTGTCTATTTTCTATTATAAAACAACACACAACAAAACAATGTGTAAATGATCAGTTCTGTGTAGTGGAACTGTTTCGCAGGGTATTTTCTTCACTAAAATTATTTCAATATAACTTCCTGACAGCTCAGTAATGTTAGTCCTGCAACATATGTCTAAAGTTAGCAAATGCCTCAGTCACACAGGCCTAGAGACCAGTCAGCAACCTCCTGGCAACCTCAAGTTGCTAGGGAAACATGCATATTCCCCAAACAGTTGGTGACTGGTTGCAAAGAGGCTGCTGCACCGAAACTCTCCTGGTAATTGCTTTGATTGCTAGCAGATTGCCCTGCTTGGCAAATTGTTTGCAAGTGTTTGCAGACAAGTCAGCATCTTCCATCTAAACTGCTATCAACCATAGCAACCTGCTAGCAACTAAAGCCATTACAGGGAGGTTTTTGGTGCATACCTCTATACCTATTTGCAATCAATTTCATTTTACTGACCGCCAGCACCTTCCATCAACCAGCTCACAGAAAGTTACACTGAAATTGGTTTAGTCAGGAAAATGCCCAGAAAAAGATGGGCTATTAGCAATAAAGCTCCTGATTTACTAAGGTAAAAGTTAAAGTGCTACATTACTAATGATTTAAACTTTATAATTGTAACACAGAAAGATTGACTTACCTCTTAGTCACACACCAGGGCTTTTTATTAACACTGTTCAACATACTGTTTGAGCGGAGGATTAAAATAAAGTTTTATTCATTCACGTTAACACTGTGACACTGAACAGAATCTGTTCTTGTCAAGATTTGTGTAGAACTTTGTTATGTGCAGTGTTAAGGGAACATGGCACACAAGCACAAAGTCTCATGGCACTCATACAGCATCAATTCACTCACTCCAAACACAAATGTGGTGGCAAGCTCGATGTATTTGGCAGAGACCAATGTCCAGTGGTTACTGGATGAATGGCCCACAATATTGCACTGAGTGAGTGCACTCCCACATCGAGGCTGTACTGCTGTTTAAATCAAGCGGGCGGTCACACTCGATGTGTACATCACCACTGAGGCATGGTGAGCAATGAGACGCCTGTACTAGGCCCCTGCCGGCCCATTGCAGGGCTGGACTGCTGAGGCCCCTGGGCTGCCTAATCAAATCTGAAACCATCACATTCACTAGGCTCTCAGGCAGGGATGCATGCAAGAAAAAAAAGTCTACATCACCAATCATCCCCCTCCCCCACAGATCTTAAATAGGAAGGCACTATAAAGGAATATGTAAGTAATGGAAGGATAGCGCTTCATTTTTTTGTCTAGTTTTCCCAGCAAAGGTCAGTTTGAAGTTAAACACAGGTTTAAGAAGTCAGCACAGCTCGTGCAAAAATCCTTGTGATGTTCACTACAGTATGTGTATCATCAACCATATGCAGCTGATAACTACAATCTACCCTCAATCTCTAACTTTCCAGACCTATGAAATTGATGTGTTTATTTAGCGTGTCCAAGCCAAGGCAGAGCAGTAATAGCCTTGTCTAGGGGGTGAAGATGGAATCCCGTCGCTTCACCATCAGTGTAAGATAATGGTTTCCTTTGATGGAGATTTGGGCCATCTAAACATAATTAGGCAAGCGTGAACAATGATCTCCATGAAGTGCAGAGTACTAATTAAAACAGTTCAGCATTACAGCATTTCAAAACATGACAATAAAAATAACAAGAGGACCCAAATGGATTGCACACTGTGCCAGCAGTTCCAAGGAAAAAAAACTGTCTCAGAAATTCAAAGGGCATTGAATTCACTCTAATGGAAACAGAGCTAAGGAGAAAAATATAATTACAGAAAATATATGTGTTTTAAATTAATCACTTCTAACTATTTACCCTTTATCTCGGGTTGCCCTCTCTAACAGCATGTGTAAAATGAAAACTAATTATAAAATTCACTCACAAAGATCAGCTCTGAGCAAGAATGAGAAAAGTTATTAACATTATTCACTTGAAGCCATGAAGTTATGGTAGAAATGTATCAAATGATATGAGCCTGTTAAAAGTAGGATATAACAATAATGGACCAAAACTCTGAATTTGGATTTGTTTACTGTGACTATGAAAGATTTTACTTCCAGAGTACACACAGTTTATGTTTGAATGCTGTGTCTTACAGTTTTGACCTTGCGTGGGTCTCCTAATTAGCATGTCTCATATATTCAGTGAAGCAGCATTATTACAGTAAGAACTAAGTACCTGCAGTCCAATAATGGCTGCTCTCTAAAACCATTTAAAGCTTAAAAGATCAGAAAAATAACAAAGGTTTTCAAGTGTGTGCATCTGTGTGTGATTCAAATAGCCAGTCTCTTAAGAGGCACATTGATTCCTAAATGAATGCAAGGCTAGAGAAAAATGGATTTTTTTCCTTAAGATGTGACTTTATATCTCTTCTTTAAATCCCTGCAGCACAGTGTGCATTTGATTACACACCGAGAAGGAGGAAATCTTTGCATCTTTATAAAATATTCATTGGAGTGGATGGGTGAGGCAAGGCTCTGTAGATGGTTGCTTGGTGATGGCGGAAAAGAAACCGAATTTGGTGTCTTCTGCGTAAATCATACAAGTAGGTCAGGGATTTAATGCTAAAACTTCCACACACACAAAAAAAAAATCAATTGTGAGTTTGCATACTTATCAAAGATATTTTCCAGAGCATTTAATTAAACACGCAGTTTTTTGGTCTTTAATAAATGGTGTGCATCTACTAAATGAGTTGATCAAGTGATTTACTGTTGTGAGATGGCTTTTGCTACAGCATCTTTCATCCATTTTGTACGGCCAAAAGATTGATTTAAGATATGATCATGATTCAATTACAGCTGAATCCTTTATTACCCACTTGGCAATCTCTACTCTCTGGTTCCCATTCTGGTTGGGGCCTTCTTTACAATTTCAAATTTTATATCTGTGTGTTGACATTCCTGTGAAAGCACAAATTACCAATTACATCAGCTATCCATTTAGTGCATGTCCTAAAAGTGTGTGTAACTCTTAACTTCCCTAACCTGACTTGTTGAGCCAGCATCACATATACGCAGCACTAAATTGGGCTCAGTGCACTTTTAATTTTTTAATTGTGGTGCACACACACACACACACACACACCTACACACACACACACACACACGCGCGCGCGCACACACACACACACACAGATGAGTAATGACTTTTAAAAAACCGAATAAATGGCTTTTGAACACTCAGGGGTATAGCTACAGTTTCATTCTACATGTGAATGCATTTGTTCAGTGTCTTTGATTGAGAGATTGAAAACTTTATTGCTAAAATAAGTGGCTACAGTCTCACTGTCGGGCATATCAGACTTGAAGCAAAGTTAAAAGTTCTAACTCAGTACTACGACTGCACTGCTCACTTTTATCTTCCAACTTTAAGAAAAAGGTAATGTTTAGTTAACATAAATTAGCCCATTTTGCACATTAATTGGCACATATTTTCAGTGCAGATGGCATTTCCGTATGTGAAATTAAAGACTTGCATTTGCATCTAAAAGTCACAAACTACCTATAGCAGTGACTTAAAAATATACAGCACAGACAGACAATAGCTGTTTTGTTTTTGTTTGTTTTTTATAATGACAATCATTAGTTTATTAAAAATGGCAATTATTAATTATTTCAAGCATGATCACTTGTGTAATACTAATGCTGAGTGTTTTCAAAGTGAAGCAGGCAGTGACTGAAAATCTGAATCCAGTCATACTTGGCCTTTTCATAATGCCAGAAGGTGTCACTGTTCATGCAATACTTCCACACTTAATCCCGGACAGATGAAACCACATCAGTGCTTTGCAAAACTGCATGTGTTACATTGGAGCGGGGGTAACAGCAATTAATGTATTATGGACATTAATTTTAATTAATTAATTAAATAATTAGTTAATTACAGAGGCATAAATTCATATTTTGGAGCAGCTTGAATACCATTCAACACTTACTAATACTATTAAAGTACACTAGTATGTCTACTACTAAAACACAAGCTGCCCTGTACCTACCAACACAGTTTAATATGAGCTGTTTTTTCATTGCTTTCATGAGATGCGCTCTAATTTGACCAAAAAGCAAATCTGAAATAGAAAACATCTGAAGGCAAGGAAGCAGGAGAAAGAGCAGAGAGAGCAGAAAAGACAGGTGTGTGCGTAGACACACACACACACACAGATTGAGTGGAGGGGCTTGTCAAAGAAGTAATACCCCTTGCTTGGTATCTTCAAAACTGACTGGATGACAAACATGTCTGTCAGTGCTGTGCCAATATAGTTTAGGGCCTCTCGTGATGGGGCACACACCCAATGACAGAAGCAGGTCATTTCCGCTCCCTAGCATCATAAATCCACCGTCTGGCCCCTGTCCGGCTGCTGATGCTGCAGAACACCACACACAGTGGACCTGTCGGAGCACCGTGAGCTACTGCGCTGTCCCCATGGCACACAAAAATACATACACACACACACGCAAAAACTTGCTATGAAGAGGTGGCCAGCACACTGTCCCATCTACTCTTGTATGGCATCTTAGGTGAGTAAAAAAAAAAGAATATGTGTTTTTTTTTTTTTTTTAAAGCTTACAGAAGATCTTTCAGGATTTTTTTCCCTTGTCAAGGAAAAAAGTAAAGCTGCTACACTGTGGTTCACCTGTCCTTTGTGTGGACCCTGACAGCTCATATTCCTGTCTGCAGTAAAGACTGCACTTAATATACAGAGGCACTGCAAGAATACAGTGCGAGCATGTCAGCTGGGAGATGAGGGATACTGCACCTAATATATTCATGTTTGCTTAAATCAGGCTCAAGGTTAAAACAACATCTATTTTTCTTGGCGTCACATCTCTTTGGCAGAACACAGAGTTTCGATGTGCCAAACATGACACCTCCACTCACTAATACAAGAGAAATAAAGGATGAATGATAAATAAGTCTGCATTTTCACAACCTTCCACTATATACCCCACCCTCGTGTTCTTTTCAGCTCCTAGACAGAAATGCAAATAGGTCATTGAGTTTCATCCCCTATTGCCCTAACGTGCGATGACAGTCTTTAAATTTATGTTTGAAGCAGGAAGCTGAAAAAAAAAGCTAAATATAAGAAACTTTCCTATTTAGCTTGAAGAGGTAGTAATATTTCCCTATGTAAGGCTGAGGACCAAAATATGTGCTTTAGGGAAATCATGACCGCTCTCAGGAAGCCATGACCGAGGTTGAGTGGAATGCTAAATGCCATACATCCTCAAGGTTATCTCTGAAGACAGAGCCCTTTTGGAATCTGCTTCTGCTTTATTTTCTTGAATGCATGCATCAAGTCAGCTGAAAAGAAAAAGATGAAGGTGACTCCTAGAACGAGTCAAATGCTCTCTCTTTGTGCACCCTGCCTGGCGGTTGTAGGGTGTACACCTTGCTGTGTTTGCAATGAATGGTCGCAATTCAGGAGGCTCAACACTGTCTGTGCAGTTCTGTCTGTGAACTGGGATTAGGCAGAGGTACAGTAAGCCAGGGGCTAATACAAAGCATTTAAATGTGAAAAGTGTCATTTCCATCCCCAAGTCCCTGAATATTGAAATTAGGTCATCAGTGCAGCGGAGGCCAATTTTCACCCTCGTATATCATGGCTGCCCCTGCACCCAAGGTCTCATTACACCATACATGGTCAATAAGCCATTAACATGCAGCAGACAATGTGTAATGTTCATACAAAGACAATGTATCTACTGTACATTGAGACCAGTGAGTCAGTGTTTGTGCCATAAAAAAAAGGGGGGGAGAAGAAATACATTTTAACATATGGAGAGACAGAACTAACAGTCATCTTTTGAAGTATTTTGGAGTGTTTGGATGTGATGGTCGTTTGGCATGGGAGAAGCTTTTGTATGCAGTCCTTTTTTTTTTTTTTTTCCCCAACATCAGTTTGCCAGAGTAATATTCATTTGTTGGAAGCTGTGCTGCATAAACAAACAACGCCCAAGGCTACCACTGGCTGGTTAAACAACCACGGGCTGTTTTCTCTTTTCTCTACCATAGCACATTGTAAATTCCTTGTTGGACCACAACATGCTCATCTATGTTTATTTAACCAACAGCCTACATGTCCTGACAATTTTACCTCTGAATATTTACACCTTGCATCTTAAAAACCACACTGCCCATAGTTTATGTTCAGGCTTTAATTAATTAATTAACTAACATAAAATAGCAACTCAGTATGACAGCAGAATTGTTTTAGGGATGATTGAACGGTCTGCAACACACGCAACCTCCCCAAGTCGCAATGATATAAACATTCTTTCGTTTGTTGGCATCCCTACATTTCTTCTTGCCATTACCCTGCAATAAACTGAAAGCATCAACATTCTTCTAACTAACCAAAGGCAGATTGAGGCTCCTGGCTGCCACTGCTGTAACAAATGGGGCAAATCATTGTCACAACCCATGTTTCTTTCTCCTTTAACGTGGTTACATGACTGTGCTGGGACATTTATGGACTGCCTGATCCAGTGCTGGCAGATTAAAGCAAAATCAGCCCAAACCAGTTTAAACCTCTTCTGTGATGAGTCTCACAGCATATTGTACAGCAAAAAACAAACATTTTATTAACAATAAAACATTGTTTTATTTCATTTTCTCGCTCTGATTCAATCTATTTCCCTCAACGTTTTTTTCAAGAGTACCTTCTTCCTGCTTGTGAAAATGGGGTTTGTATTGATGAGCTGGGCCCGATATTGATTTCCCATCATTCCTGGTGTGGACATTTTCTGGTCTATTATACTACAGTCGCAGCATATTCCCCTAGCAGCCGTAAAGTGGATATATGGGCAACCTGACCTTGGCAATATGGAGATAATGAAATATCCTTAATGACCCTTCCTGAAAGATTTTACAGGCTGGACTATAGACTGCCAACCCATGTACAATAATAGTTAGCAGAGGAGGGTTTTAGAGGCCCAACTAAATCTAGAGCTAACTACACATATTAGGAGGACTGTTGACTTGTTTATTTTACTAGGTTAATGTAACCATTAAGAGCACACATTTATAAGCTAGAAGCTAATATGACTGAAAGGTTTATATTTAAGGGCAGTGTCAGCCATTGCTCTATGACTCCCAGCATCATCAAAGAAAGACTACATCAAGTAAAAGAGTATGTATGAATTAAAGTGCAGACTTTCACCTTTAATCCTAAGGGTTTAACAGTCACACCAATATTGTATATTTATTTGCATATTTAAATGAAATACCATAATAAGCGGATACTTAAACCTTAAACATTTCTGCTCACTTATGCCTCATTTATAATTGGAAAAAGGGTATAAAGAAAATGAATTAATTCTTTAGTGCTTACAAGGGCAAAATGGGAGGCTGTGCTAAAACAATGTGTTCCCATAATTTCCTAGAATTGCGTGAAACTAGTGCCAAAGACAGAAAGAAGAAATGAATGTCTGAACTCTAGTCGTACTGTAGGTATTTAGGTGTCAGAGTTGGTTTGGCATCAGCAGGTAAAAAAAGGAGATCATTATTCACATGTCATGCTGACAGTTGTTTCAGAGATTCGTGCCGATAGCAGCTGATAATCATCCCCAGAGCGAAGCAACAATGAACTTGCCCTACCACTCCACTGTCTTCTGAACACTTCAAACATGCTCCACTTCAAACACAAAAGCAGCCATCTCCTTTGATGTCATTGTCAAAAAATGAGTTTTGTTCCATCGCATTTAAACTCCACCCCCTCCGCTGAAACCTTGACGGAGACGTGCAAGAAACAGATTTTGAACATGAAAAGAGCAGCTGTGTTGACTGATACAGCCCTCTCTCCTCAGGCTGCCATACTTCTCCCCTTGCCTCACCAGAATAGGAAACAGTAAGAGCTGGGGAGTACATAACCTTTACGGTTTTAGATGCTGCCACTTGTGTTAATGTGATGTTTACAGACTATATGGCACAGAATGTGTAATTATTTCTCATTTTCTCTCCAGTTAAGTGATGACTACAACAATCTACAGAGCGCCAAGTAGTAGCTGAAATATCTAGTATTACATCTCCGGTTAGCTCTTTGTACAGCTCCTTTACTAAACGGGACCTGGTTGCAGAGGCAGCTGGCAGAGTATGTCTGCCCCTGATGAAATCGCACTACAGACACGGCTGCTTCATAATGACTATAATCACAGCAGATAAGCAACTAGTGCATGGGAAGGGTGGAGATCAGAGGGTGAAAGAAATAGAAGGAGCGAAAAAGTAATTGAATCTTTTGGAGGCACATTCAGATGAAAGCCATTGGCTGTGTGGGAGATGCTTTTCAGTGAATGACATTTAGATTACAGAGGTGCCCTGTTCACCATCACGGTCAATACCTCCTTCTTCACAATAGCACTCCTAAGTCTCAGCAACACTGCTCTCAGAATAAAGAACACATTTCAGCAGTGATGTGGATTTTGCGGATGCAGAGTTTTCTGTGTGGATATTCTCAGGATTTAGGAGGGAAACACTGACAGTGCATTAAAATATAAGAGATTTTCTCAACAGTATATTATCTGTTTAGATTCCAGTGCCTGATAATCATCATTATCACAACTAGATATAGGATTTTCTTAAGTCCAACACAGATTGAGATATTTGTTAATTCAAAAATCCGATACGTGAGCTGATACTTGTTTTCTTTTAGGCACATAAAACAGATTCCCTAGCATTTCTTATGTGTAGTTATTTGTGAGTCCTTACAAAAATATGGCAATCCAGATTAAAATTAAACTTGTTTTATTGTCACAACAATTTTATTTATATAGCACCAAATCACAACAAGAGTCACCTCAAGGCACTTTATATCGTAAGGTAAAGACCATACAATAATACAGAGAAAACCCCAACAATCAAACGACCCCACAAGCACTCGGCAACAGTGGGAAGAAAAAACTCCCTTTTAACAGGAAGAAACCTCCGGTACGACCAGGCTCAGGGAGGGGCAGCCATCTGCCGTGACCAGCTGGGGGCAAGGGGAGGGAGAGACAGGTCATTTAGTCTCTGCCCAACTCTGTTCAGATCAGCTGGTTGTTGCGTTTCGAACAGGGAAGTTGCTGAGGGTCCTCTGGGGGACAAACTATGCAACGTCAACTCTTGTTGTTCAGAGGTGTTTTTCTTCCATCTCTTCTTTACATTTATAAATTTCATCAGCTGATAAATGAAAATTATTTGCAGATACTGATATATCGACAAATAGGCAATCGGCTAATATTGGCCAATTAGCTCTTTGCCAATAATATTGGGCAGCCAGTATATCAGTCGGGTTCTGATAACTTACACCACCAGAATAAGTGTTACATTCCAATATGAGGGTGTTCAGTTTCTGCTGTGTATGGTCATTTTAAATATTCATTGAACCACCTTATCAGTTTATCCCCAGCACCTCCACCTGCTTTTATCCCTTCTATCTCCAGTATTGACACAGACCAGCATATTCCTAATATTAGAGAAATGCCATATTCCCTCGGTGACACACTTCAAATGCATCTCAGATTAATGATATATCACGGTAAGGGATCTACAAAAACCATTAGTAAGCCTGACACTTTGACGTCAGATTTTAAAAAATTTCCAAGTAATCTTTTTGATTTATGAAAGTGTGTCCAGGTTCATCGGGAGTGATTCCAGATTTATCACATCCTGGTTAGAATTATTAATGATTTTCAATTTGTAAATCTGATGCTGCCATGTTCAGAGGAGCTTCGCAGAATCACCAACGGCTGATATCAGAGTCCGAGCTTTGCTCCTGAAGCATGATTACTTTATCAAAATATTGCTACCTATGACTTACATTTCACTTATTTTCCACTCTTGCAGTTCCTTTCCCATCGCCTTCATTTCTCTCTCCTCACGTACGAGTGCCACACACATTTTTCAAAAATGCCTTCTAAACACCAGAGCAGCCACAGCTTATGTCATTGCTTGGCTAATCTTCTGAACTTAGACATTGCACTATTAGTTCCGAGTTCCTGACACATGCACTTTTAAGGACCCACTGTGTCAACATGTCAAATGGGATGTAGCTTGCCGACGGCTGTACATTGCAATCTTTCTCACTGTTGATGAGAAGCACAGCTAAGATCATCATCACTTTCCAAAGATAGCCAGCTCTGTGTAATGTTGAGGTTTGCTTTGATGTCATGTCAATGCATCAGTACAACTACTTTACCTCTTCTTAGTCTGTATGCGCACAATGACTTGAATCCATTCTCTGTGAGGTGTCCTCTGTGTGGCATATGCCCAGTCAGACATAAATAAGAATGTCACTTTGCAAGTAAGCACTATGAGGACATCACAAGATGTATATGGGTGTGACACCTTTTGCTGAAATGTGATTTTCCACTGAAGCCATTCAGAACAAACAAGATAATGATTTTTTAAAGTTTAACATCCTCTCAGTCGGCCTGGTTTCGTAAAAACACCTCCGTAATTTTTTGAAATGCTATATTCCAGAAATAATTAGGCCACAGGCAGGTAGCTTTGCCAGCATTTCTTGCTATTGCTGTTCCCGTTCTTACACCTATATGGTGCATCTCACTTCAGAGGGAATCGGTGGATGTGTGAAACTGTTGATAACCCTCCCCTGTCCCTGTCCTGTTCTCAGATAAGTACAGTCCTTCACCACATCCATGATTCATTGCTGATAGTGCCAACAGGAATGTGTTTGAAATAATGTCTCTTTACCTATTCGAAACTCTGCTGCATTGATTCCTGTGCTGAATATCACCGATATTGTGGTGAAATTGATACTTATAAGCCATGTTCAATAAGGTTGTAGCTTGTAAAAAAATCTTGGTGAGGCATACGAAAATTCCAGATCAAACATAACATTAGAGGAATAGTATTGGAAAACTGTCATGTCTGCAAGGTAGCTAAATACGAATCTATACCCAGTAACTCATTAGGATAAAGACTGTAACAGGAAACAGCTAACGTGGCTCTGTCTAAAAAATATGAAGAAATATGCCCATTCTAGCCCTTCTCTGAAACTCATGATATTTTTTGCATTTCTTGGAGCTGGGACTTTCTGAATCAACTTCAGGTTTGTAGGCAGAAAGGAAAAACTTCAGGAAGTCACTGCTCCCAGTTAAGAAATGAAATAGTTGGCCAAAGCCAAGACCCCACCTCCTTAACATCACTTGACCTACAATGTACCCGTGCTTGGGCATCACTTTTGCCTGTGCTGCTACTTCTGCTTTGGCTAATTTTCTCCCAGTAACCAGGATCCTGGCAGCTTGGGCTGCACATGGATCACATGTCTTTTAGCATCATCTTCTAGCTTACTTTAGGGTAGTTGTTGGATCATCCGTGTATGCCCTTGTAGGCAACAATCTTACACACTGTCCTCCAGCCACCGACTAAAATATTGATCACCTCAATAGCTCTGGTAAAGGCCAGCGGGAAGGTGGTAAAAGCGATTCCTACTTCCAGATGTTGCCACACTACAAGTTTGTACAAGCCTGCTCTGGTACAAAAATAACTGCACCAGAGCAGGCTGGTCCACAGAAACAGAGTAGATTGTTCCTCTTCTGTTGTTTTTTTATGGACTGAGTTTCCTCAGGATAATCTATTATTTATGAGGCACTTTAAATTATGTTCCAACTGAAAATGCTCTTCTATTTAAAAATAAATTTTAAAATAGAAAACACATATCTCTAAAAAAAACAAACAAACAACAACTACATTTTATTAGAGCTGAAATTTTCTTCAGAATGCTAACTAGTATACAAAAAAAATTGGCATTTAGAAGGTGCACAGTATTTTCTCTATGAATACTATTAGTGCTTGCTGGTAATACTTTTTGTAAATGTGCCATTTACCTGCTGCCATTTCAGGTTATTGTCATTTCACAAGAGGTCTTCTTGAACTATTTTGTAAAATAAAGCATGTGTGTAGCTGATTTTTTTTAAATCAAAATTAATAAATGTGGTGCTATTATCGTGTAAAACAACAATTTAACCACTGAATCCAGATACTACGAAATCATTGCACCACAAATTATTTTCCGCTATGTAATAAATGTTTTGGAAGATTTTGCAGATTTATAGTGACAAAATGTGTAGTGCTCTGTAAAAAAAATGAGTCTCATTTCTCATTCTCTATTGTCTCTGCACTCAATTACCTAAATCTAATAACAGCAACCATGAAGAGCCTGTATGAACTAAAAAAAACAGAAAAATAAACAGAGCTTGAGAGGCTGAAGTCTTTACAGAAATCCTGATTAATTGTCCTTTACAGAATTTAGATTTGGTTACATGCTTTAAGTAAGAAGCTTCAGATTACAAAGCTCTTACTCAAAGAGAACACAGATATTGTAAGAAAAGAAACCCCCTTTATATACTGTTACACTGTTGTGTTTCGTAACTAATGACTTAAATTCAAACACCACAGTCACCACAAAGAAAGGGGAAATCTGCTTATTTGCTTTCTTGAGATTAAAGGTTAGATGACACCACTGATACTGTTAATATGCTGCATGCAAAGCAGCTAAGTTTACCATAAAGAGTGAAAACAGAGAAAAACATCAAGCCTGGTTTTGTTCAAGCCAGGAATTCCTTTGTTATACTGGTACACATTTAATAAACATGCTTTGTGTCATAATAAGAACACTTTACTTGTTATAATACCATCAACCCGTCAGGGATGACAGATGAAAATCAGTCCGTATAGTTAAATCTGCTATCCGCCTAGGATAAACCAACCCATTTACAGAAAACAAGCTGGTGCAAGACAACCCCATATCCGAAACACTTTATAAAATACTAATAAAGACAGAAAGCAATACCAGAGCAATATGCTCATTTTGACTAGTTTTGGATGTCAGTGTCATGTCTCATAAGCTGTGATCGGGGGAACGCAAAACTGATAAAGTTTTGTAATGCTGGATGATTTCACAACTAATTAGGTCAACTGGCAACAGGTCAGTAATGTAAATCTGTATGAAAAGAGCATCCCAGAGAGGCTGAGTCTGGGGAGACGTTTGCCACTTTGTGAAAGACTGCAGCAAATAGTTCAACAATTTAAGAACAATGCATCTCATTGTAAAATTGATAAAACACTGGGGAATGTCGGGTATGGTATATGATATAATTAAAACATTTGCAGTCTGGGGAAATCTCCACTTGAAAAGGACCAGGCTGAAATCCAATATTAAAAGGCTGTGATCTTCAGGGCCTTGGGAAACGCTGCTTTTAAAACAGACATGACTCTGTGGTGGATATCACTGCACAGGCTCAGGAACATTTACAAAAAACATTGTCAGTGAACATAGTTTCCCTCTGCATGCACCAACTTTAAACTCAACCTTGCAAAGAATAAACTTTTATAAAGCAGATCCAGAAACACTGCTACTTTCTGCACTGAACATGTCTCTTCAACTCTCCTGTTTCAATCCACACTATTGCATGTCATTAACTGTGCATCTTCTCGCTACAGTATACAGTAGTATGTTTTACTTTATCCTCTCTCTCCCTGTACCTTTCAGCAGATACCTCTGGTTTCAGAGCCATGTGTTCCTGATCCTCAGGTACCAACACAACCAACCTGCTGAGTATTTGTTGAGATGCTGCGTGCTGCCTCTCTGTGTTCTTGTTTCTCTCTTTATTTTCCCCTCCCTTCAGACAGTCAAGACAGATAACTGCCCTACTTGAGCCTTGCCCCCCCACTCTCATCAAGTGCTTGAGCTTAGGAAATCTTAAGGGTTTAATTCAATTTTATTTATATAGCACCAATTCACAATAGTTGCCTCAATACGACACTACAATAATACAGAGAAAACCCCCAAAATCTAAACAACCCCCTATCAGCAATCACTTAGCGACAGTGGGAAGGAAAAACTCCCTCTTAACAAGAAGAAACCTCCAGCAGAACCAGGCTCAGAGAGGGGCAGCCATATGCCGCAACCAGTTGCCATAGTTTACCACACAGTGTAAAGTGCCATTGTTTTTGGCTGAAGTATAAATAAAATGAAAATAAATTGAACATAATCCACTGGGCCTGGACAGTACACTATTAAAATTTAAAGCTCTTACCTTTTGTCAGCAAGACCGTAGCAAACAAGTCTGGTTGCTTAACTGGCCTTCCTGCAGTCCAGACCCATCACTCACTGAACACATTTGGGGCATTATGAAATAAAAACAATAACCCAAAGGAGCTCCTTACACGTCGAGCAGCTGAAATCCTACCAAGCAAGAATGTGAGAATGTTTCACGGCTACAGCAGTTGGTCTCCTCTGTTCCTGATCCTTTGCAGAGTGCTGTTAAAGAAACCGGTGTTGCAACAGCTTAACACGCTGCTGCCCCAACTTTATTTAAGTGTGTTGCTGGCATCACACCTAAAATAACATAGTTCTTTTTCATCAAAAATTTAATCAGTTTAAACATTTCCATCTTTATGTTTTGTTTTTTTGGAAATGGGGTAGAATCAGACTTTCTTTTAACTGCGGTGGGCTTGAAAAAAACAAAACGCTACTTTTGTTTTTGTACTCTTTTCGTAACATGAAAATGAAGGAAGTTGAGCATTTATTTAGCTCAAGGTTGAAAGCACTCAGAAAATAAAAACCAAACAAATGTTACCAATAATGACAAATGGATTTCCTGTTTAACTGGCTACTTTAATTCTTGTTTTTTTTAAGTTGTTTACCAGTAGGTGAGTCAGTGTGAAACAATTTTTATTGCCTTTTGGTTAAGAGCCCAAAGGAATTTATGCATTGCTATGCAAGTAATTACCAGAGATGGAAGGGTTGTAGCAAAAGAATTCCAAATGAAATGAAGGTTCATTCACCACTATCATACATTTACATTTTTCTCCTCTGCTGCTCATTTTTGTGGCTCCTGCTAAATGTTGTCCTGGGGAGATGATTATTTTATAGTCAATGCAACTCTTTTATTTATATTACCCACAGCACCGGCTGTGTCACTTCGCCTGAAGGCTTGCCAAAAGAAAGGTCATCGTATGTGCTACCGTATCATAATTGAAACATTCTTAAGACTTTTTAGGATTTTGTATATCTGCTCATTATTGCCATAAGTCGCTCTCAGACCGATGCTCTTTCTGTGGATAATATGGCTGATATACCGGAAGCTGTTTTCACTTTGTAGTCTGTTTGTAGGCGAGTCCTACTAATTAATGGCTTTTGAGCAGGCTGTGATTGCATGGAGATTAACAGTCCATATGGAGAGGAAAAAAGTGATGGCATTTGCCGAAATGTATCCTATGTATGTAGCAATCATAAGTTCAGCTTTTATATTTTGCATTCATAAACAAAAGCGCAAATGGATATCTCCACCCAGTTAACTGCTGGCTACACCGTTAGCGCCAAAAGCCTATGTTTCCCCCGGAGGCTTAGTCAACAGAATAGCTGAATCACTAATCACAATTCGTATCATTTTGCATCTGCATCCCTTATTCAATTTTACTTGGCAGCATCAAAATGAAATTTAATTTGAACTAAGATGTGTAGTAAAAGCCAGACGCTCTGACATAAAACAGAGATACGTTATTTCCTCCTGGGAATGAAAGATGGAAAAATTAAACATGTTTTCACCACCGGTAAATTCATGTTTTGATTTTTTTTTTATATTGAAAAAGCATCATGTTGCAGTCTAGTATAGAGCATTACCTGTTGTGGTATAATATATAGTTTTACCCCTGTGATGTTACCCCCCTGTAAATAGGGAGTCACACAATCAGCAATTGAGAGGACTATATCTTACTTTCTAGTTCAGAGGCAAACAAGAGTTTTTTTTGTTTTTTTTAAGACATTCTAGGTAGGATCAGAGTCTGGAAATTGTGATGCTTTCTCCTTGCCACTCTGTGCAGTCCTGACAGGATTTGACAAAGGGAGCTGCAAGCTAACAGACTTGACAACAAGAGCCTGTGACAACCATACAAATTAAGGATGACTTATGATGAAGTATTGTGGTCTGAGAGGGAAGACAGAAAGTACCAGGACTTAATTTGTGTCAGACTAGCAATGATTGTAATGAATTCCTGTGGTTGGGTTAGACTCAGTGCCAAGGTCTTGAAAATTCATGCAGTGAAGATCCTGCATGTAGATTCCAAATATGCGGTGCAATCATTTATTGTCAAACCACATCTTAAATGTATTCCTGTTGTTCTTTTAATGTGAATCATTTCTTCGATTTTATGTCCTTGTCAATTTGGTAAATAACTTACTATTTTTGGTCATAGCTCTGACCACAATTTTCAAGTTCATTTTATGCTATAAGGTTCTCAGGCAATGCAAGCTGATCATGTTATCCATACAGTAAATGACCTTTTATTGAGGATGTCAATAGGAGGATCTAGTTACCTATGCTGAGGGAGAGGGAGGAACTTAATTGCTCCCAGTGAGTGCAGTCTGAGGACTTGATTAGACCTTGAACCCCTTCTCATGTTTTTCATTTGTGTGGTGACGACCTTCCTCCTGCCTGAAATCAGCCCGGGCTCATTGCATGTCCACCGCTCTCTGGAGATTCATGCCCCAGTGGCTCCAACTGACTGCTGACTTCATTCTAGTAACTCTGAAGAAAATCTGTTAACTCTTTCAAAAGCATAGAGCTCATTATATTAATCCTGAAAAATGTCCTTCACAATTTATCTCATGACAATAATCTAAGTGTAACTATATAGCCAGCTGAAAAAAAGAGTGATTCTTTGCTATTAAAGCATCAATTATATTGTATATAAAACACCAGGTATATTGTATAGCTTCCATGAAGATGAACAGTAAAGCTTGTTTTACTATTCTATGCTATAAAATACCTACTGTGACCAAATCAGATAAAGGGTGGAAAAAAAAAAACACAACAGAAATCACAATTACAGCGCTCAACTGACCCACCTGCCATTAGCAAGATGAATTAGCTGGGTCCATGCTAGTGACAACAGCTACAGAGGGAAAATGATCCTGGTGCCTCATAGACCTGGGCTCCCAGACACCACCAGGAAGCAGACAGGGGCCACTCTGCGCCCAGAGACCAGGCGAGAGAGGGGGAGAGAGAAATAAACAAGATAAACATATGCACTAGGGCTGCATTTGTGTAAAAGACTGATGGGGGTTCACATGTCCAATAAAATGCTACATAGTGATACAACCACTGAAATTCATGCATAAAATCAGTAACTTTATTTCTATATTAAAAACTGTGGCCAGAATGTGGTGGACAATGGTTTTTATGAGTATGATTTGTACATCAGTGATTTTTAAGAAGAAAAAAAAAAAAAAAAAAAAATTCAAGTCATGATCAGAAATTTGTTGTTATACAAGGGACAGTGTTAACAGCTCTTCAAGACACTCTTCAGTATCTGCGTCTCTTTGGATTTGATTGCCAGGGGTAATAGGATGACTGATTGCATGTTAAATATGACATCATGCCACTGGGCAACTTTTTTTGTGCTTTGCACCAGTGAGGTCACTGGTCTCCTAATGACTTCCTCAGGGTTCAGATCCAGCCTCCTCAGTGCTCGGCCACAGCCTTTCCTCTCACTCTTCTTAATCAATAGTTGAAGGTAGTTGCAGAATATAAAATATATGGCAACTTAGAGTCAAAAGAACTTTAAAGTGCTAATATGTTTGTGCCCTTAAATATGATCACATTTATATGTATCTTACATATTTAAATTTTGCGTTTGGTGGGATCATTTTGTTTATATGAAGCAACAAGATGTACACATTCAGTGAAGTCAGATGATTGTATTGAATTTTTAATACAAAAATAAAATTGGATTGGATATTAATATTTTTTCATGTTTACCTGTAATGATGCACCTTGGTGACTTGTTAAGGATTTAAAAATCCCATTGAAATGTCTGTGAAAGAAAACTGTGTGATGGCGTTTGCCAGCTAAAGCTACGGTTTCTGGACAAATATGTCCTCGGTATAACCGCCTCACATCTGTATTTGTTCTGCTCTGAATCATAGGTGGCCCAAAGCTGTCTTGATAAATAGCTACTCCAGGCAAGTATGGTGTATGCTCTCTGACACTATAGGTCACATAACCTTGTTGTCGGGACTAAGACTAATGCAATGTGAAGTGTCAAGTTATTATACTTAAACTAGACTGTGGAGCAGAACCTGAGCCACTGTGGTGATAGCAAGTAGGTGAAACAAGGCAAGGTGAATGTAAAAAGGTCATAAAAGGAGAAGATACTGAGCAAATGAGAGGGGATGGAAGGGAAAATATTCGACACTGAGTGGGTCTTGTTGGAGGTGAAAAGGGGCACCGAGGTTCTTGCTAGTCAACGTACATCATAATTGGCTGCTCAGAGCTGGAGCGATGCAAAACACAATGCTGACTTGCTAGTCGCACATGATGCCAGGAAGGGAATCTGTTTGTTTATTTCAGGAGAACTAAATAATGCAGTAATAATCCTCCTCACCATGTCTCCCGAGCAAATGCCTCAGCACCTGTCAAGAATTTGCAGCATGTTGTCTATTGAGAGAGTTGCAAGAAGAAAACATGCTATTATTACAAAGCCAAGTAAACTAAAGTAATTGTCTGCAGATGGCAAAAACAAGCCACAGCTGTTAATACAGTGTGAAACATAAGATATGAAATATAAATGTAGCAGCGAGGGACTGAGAACAAACTGCATCAGACCAAAAGCTAATGACTTCCCATTACACAATGTAGCCTATAGCTACACTGCACTGCATAGTGAATGGAGGATGGAGAAGGTGCTGTAAAGACTAGCTGTTATTTCAAGTAATTACCAGAATCAAAGTAGCT
Organism: Australoheros facetus; assembly: GCA_030220045.1. Taxonomy (NCBI): domain Eukaryota; kingdom Metazoa; phylum Chordata; class Actinopteri; order Cichliformes; family Cichlidae; genus Australoheros; species Australoheros facetus. The sequence goes on from JASGAU010341499.1 coordinate 20,591, forward strand.
AGCTGGAGGATTTCAGGTTTGAATCGATTTCAGTAAAATGAACATTTCACCAACTTGTTTTAAAATGCAGCACTCTTTATATGCTTTTTTTATTGAACAGTGGTGTGTTCTCTTAATAAGTATAATTAACACAAATACATCTCATTAAAGCTTTGACACGCAAAGTATCAAAAAGTAGAATAATAAGCTAGCAGGTAACTTAGCATAGAGATTGAAAATAGGGGAAATAGCGACTCCAGCACACAAGTCACTAATAATAGCTTCATGTTTCAGACAAAGCCAGAATAGCTGTTTCTAGTCTTTATGCTAAGCTTAGCTAACTAGCAGTCAGTGGTGTAAATCATCTCACCTAAAGTCTGGCAAGAAAAAGGATGTTCCAAAAGGCATCTATTATAAAATATGGCCTCATGATGCATCCACAACTGAGCCAGGACGTGGTTCACAAAGACAAAGAAACACATATGTGCTGCTGAAAAGAAGCACTGAAAATGATTTTGGTACCGATGATTTCAGAGTCTTGTTGCACTTAAATGACTGTCACACTCTCTTTGTAGAGAAACATTGCTGGGATAACTCCTGCTTTGCAGGAGCAAACCGTGACAAGGGTGAACACAATAAGGTTCATCCAGGTTAGAAACCTCAAATATAACTCTGACTGCAGAGCTCCTTTGGTATCTCGACGGGACTCTGAATACTTGAAGAAGCTTTTGATAATCTTTCTCAGAATGGTGCCATCCTTCTTTTAAAGCATCTCACCTCCACCACATTAAAAACATAGCACACGATATTTAACAGACCATTTAATGTATTAGGAAGAAAAAGAAAAAAAAGATCAAAGGAATCTATCACAAACACGTTGTCATTTTAGGTAGGCTTGTCACTTCATACCTTTTTTAAAGCTTGCAAATGAATGTAGTCTGTTCTCTGGTATACTTATTCAGTGACCCACTTTCCTAATCTTGAATAATAATAAAAACAAAAAATGGTTCAGTCGCATTATCTTTTTTCCAGAAGTTGACAACAGGCTTGTTTGTTTTTGGATGTGAGGGTGTACATTGAAGCAAAGAACGGAGACAGAGGCAAGACATGAGACAAACTCCCTGGTCTTGAGGACCAGAGATTATGAAGTTATTAGTTACTGTAGTTGTAATATATAACTGATGATTAAACTGTTTATTCAACATATTTTTTATGCTGTATAAGATATAAAGGAAGGAAAAAATCTACAGGAACCAAAAATAATAAAATTGATTTCCACATTGCACATCATTTCTTGTGTTTCCAGTTCTTATAAGTCCCAAGATCATTCTTCATGCTAAAGCCGAGATCCAAACACAGATTTAGGCTGTTTTTTTTCCTGATACACTTAGTTTATGTTAAGGGATGGACATGTTCAGCAACAATACTCAGGTAGACTGTGCCATTTCAGTGACGCTCATTTGGTACTATTACACCACCAGCAGCCTGAACTGTTGATACAAGGCAGGATCCATGGATCCATGCCTTCATGTTGTTACACCAAATTCTGACCCTACCATCTGACTGTTGCAGCAGAAATTGAGACTCATCACACCAGATAGCATTTTTTTTTTTTCCAATCTTCTCTTGTCCAGTTTGGGTGAGTCTGTGTGAATTGTAGCCTCAGTTTCCTGTTCTTAGCTGACGGGAGTTGCACCTGGTGTGGTCTTCTGCTGCTGTGGCCCATCTGCTTTTGATGTGTTGTGCATTCAGAGATGCTCCTCTTCATACCTCAGTTGCAGCAAGTGGTTATTTGAGTTACTGTTGCCTTCCTGTCTGCTCAAAGCAGTCTGACCATTCTCCTCTGACGTCAACATGGCAGTTTTATTTCTTAATTAGTATGAGGGAGTCCAGCCAAGGTCAGTGAATGTGAATTATTGTGCACTGTATGTTTGTATGTAAGACAGATAAATAAATATACCTCTCATCTGTTTCCTTGTTGATATGTTTGGTGCTTTCTGGATTTTGTGACTTTGTGTCAGTGTATTTGAGCAGCAGAAAGGCAGCAGTTTCTTCCTGACACGTGTCTGCTAAATGGTAAGGCAAACATCTGTCTCCTGTCACGAGCCTTCACGTGCATGCTTTTGTCCAAGGAGCTTTGATAAGCCACCTGCAGTTCAGAGGAGAGACTACAGGCCATCTTAAAGCAATCTTTTAGCACCAAAATGGATGAACGGGTTGAAATGAAATTGAAAATGAACTTCTAAAGATGTAAAGAGACGCCAGATCAAATGTTAATTAACTCCACTGTTTTAAGCTCAAAGGCCACTCAGGACTCATCTCTTAATAGAAGTCAGTGCGGCTGAAGAGATCAGTGCGGGCAGTCTATGGTCCATTATACATCTGCTCAGTGAATCAAACTACTGCACACTACTTTCAGCCTATACTACTCTCTCTCTCTCGCTCTTTATGAGCATCTGTCCAAGGGTGGTGATTAACAAGTTAGTTCTAAATAAGAGCTACACAACCACATCTCCGGTGTTTAAATGTAAGCCTCATGTGCTGAAAAAATATAATTACATGTTTAAATATGCAATTCAAAAATCCCAGTAAAAATTATGGCAAATTTTCAGACTAAGAGATACTTTTATTTTTTCTATAAAAACAGGTCTTTAAAGAGACAAATAACCACTCCAGCAGTTCACTTCAGTAATCTCCACTCTTCTTTCACGGGCAGATGAAGAACTGTTATGCTCCTATAGAAACGAACACTTCTCGTCTCTCATGCTAAACACATTAATCTATTATTTGAAGAGCTGTTGCTCTTAAATGTTGTGATAAATCTCTCACACTTGTAAGAAGCCATAAAGTAACCTCGAATGAACTGTTTATACAAAACTGCACTGTTTGTGAATTATGAGAAGAAATGAGTTTAGTAAAGCATGGCTATAATAATCAAAAGTGTCTAAATAGAGATTGTGTAATTGTTGACAAACAAAAAATGTAAATGTCCTTGTGGTCACATCACAAATATAGTGTCATAAATTATTGATTAAACCTTAAAATGCTAAAAACAAAGGGATGAATGTAAGATGCTCTCGATACATTTCAATAACTGCAAGTCACGTCTTGTTGACGCAGTGAAAAAGTTCATATAAGAACTGAACCCGATGCTTCAGAAGACTTCAACAGACTGCTTTTGGATGCTTCTGGAGCTGAACTGTTGCCAGTATTTTTGGTTCGATTTGTAAATGTCCCTAAAATGCAGAAGCTGTGATTTATTAACTCAAACTAGCGTACGCAATATTCGCGAACAGTCTTCAAATGAAACTTCCAAAGAATTCCATGCACTATATATGTTTCCTCGGATTGCTGCAATCTTTGATCAGGGATCAAAACACCAACATAATGCATTTTTGTAATTATTCTTTGAAATTATAAAGCACTGATTCCAGCATTATGTTGTTAACCTTTGATTCAGTCAATGCTGCTTGTGTTTTAAGGCATTTGTGTGTACATTTACATATAAAGCCCCATTTCAGAGTGGAAAAATACATTTGGCAGCTCATACGTCTCTGTTTGAACTTCCTACCAATTAAATTTAACAATAGTGTGATGCAATTACATTTTTTTTTTTTTTACATTTTAATATTAACAATCACTCTATTGAAATACAGTATAACATGGGTCTGTGAACCAAGCATTACAAGCCATAAATCACAACGTGACAAAATTACATTTTATATTTAATCTAATATGAACTCTACCTTAATAATATAAATGATATCTTTCTCTAATTTAATTGGCGGTAGCTTGGTGCATATTGCTAATATAATTCAGGATTTCCATATTTAATGATGCATGCCTTTCATGGTGAGTTTTACTTAGAAAATGTCGTCTTTAATGAACCTTAGAAAAACCTCTAATAGGAATAATCTCAGAAAATGTAACTTCTTTATTTAAAAGGTTCTGGGACCAATTTTGCTGAGTGCAGTACTTAAAATGCAATAGTTGAAGTATTGAGGAAGCAAATGCATTTGTAAAGCTAGAATAAGCAAATAGATTGCACTCCCAATGACAGAGTAACACTGCACTGACCTCTGCATGCTTTCATAGATCCTTACAGCAGATCAGAAAATAATTTTATACTGTATATATAATGTGCAATAAAGCATCTTCTTTATTGTAATTTTAATTGCACATGCTAAGAAAATATATATGCATGCACTGAGAAATCTGTGACAGGGGTGTGTAGTATCAGGATAAAGACATGATTTCCTGAGAAAGGTGTTCAGTGTTTTTGCCTGGTTGAGTGGACAAATATGTTCAGTGGGAAATTGTGTGCATTCTTTTTTTGTTACTTTTTTTTTGCTGTGCAATCACTGTGCATGAACTTGGTGGGGATATTCTGTAGCTGCTGTAGTACTTTGCTGAAAATCTCGTGGGATCCATGAGTGAAAGGCACAAACACTGGACACAAGCTTAGTAGAAAGACAAGAATGAAGAACTCTGCTGAGAAAATGAGAATAAATGGATGTCAATTTCCATGTGGAATTGGTAACCAATGATCCATTAAGCCAGCCTTTCCACAACAGACGGACAAAATAGCCTGAATTAGAAGTGCCTGACATTTCAGTTAATTGCACTATGTCAGCTCCACAGTAGCTACAAACCAGGTTAAGTCCTCAGCTTCTACCCACAATGTGAAACGTGAGCAAATCCATACATGGTGAATAAATAACGTGAAATATTAGCCTTAATTTATATTTGATGCAAAATATGTTTTATACCTAAAAACCATACACACAATTTATAAACGAGAGAGAAAAAATGGCGTTAATGACTCTGAAGTTTACATTAATGAGCAGGAGCAGTCGGCCGCCGTTAAACTGCATCCCTTGTTGGGAGTTTATGGAGACGGTGAAGAGAGCCAAGGTTCTACTTAGTAGACAAGTGTTGAGGGGAAAACAAAAATAAAACAAAGCACACACCCCTTGCTGTCATGAAAGCAAAAGGTTTATTCATGTTTGAAATTACACAACTACCACAAGGAAGACTTTTCAGTCCAGGGTGTAGTCTGGTTAGAAAGTAACACTAAACATCTTTAATACATTAGAATCACTGCCACAAATCATTTGTCATGACTTTTCAGCTTCAGAATCACATACAATAGAAAAAAGAGAAAAGAAGTCTTGAACCCTGTTGAACAGAGCTGGAAATGTACAGTTCTGAATACTGAAACCTCTATGCATTACAGTTTTTATAGTGATTTTTTTGTCTTTTTTTGCATGATTTAGTAACAAGATGAGCAACATTCAAAATGTTTTTTTTTTCCCCTCCATTATTTACAACAGTTTTACTGTTTGGTGTTAATTTATCAACAATATTCGCCACACTCCCCCTGTATAAGCCACAGAGCAACAACATCCTCACCCTCCCCTCTCCCTGTCTATTTTCCATGGTATTAATATCGTTATTTCATTTTTTTTTATTTGTTATTTTTAAGTTGCAGAGCGGCAACATTGTTTTATTAAAAGATTAAAATATACATTAGATTACATAGAGAATGAAGAGTTTACAGTGTTACAAGATGTAATCAAAATAACTACATAAAAACATTAAATAAGGGGCCAAAGAAACGATGGTGATGATATGGTTTAGAGGTAGTAGGTGAACGCTCTAAGCTACAGAAATGTTGGAAATTATTGGTTTCTATGAATGAGGTAATAAAGCTGGGTATTGATTGGTGGGGTGTATAATTACTCTGAAGCTATATTATGTACAACTTTTCCTGTGTAATGGGGCCTGCTCCTGTGTGCCATGTCGGAATGATCTACAGTCGGGGGGTCGGGGGGTCTTCCATAAGCAGTACAAAAAAAAAAAAAATGTTTACATATGTACATACTAAACATCAAATTATAAAATATGCAATGGTGTCATGTCATAGTCAGGCAATCAATTACTCTTCTTTATGTTCCAGAGTTTGAATAGTCGTTTCCTTGTACTAATGTATACAGCTGTAAGGCAAAAAATAAATCTTGAAAGTAACTACAAAGCTGCCATTGAGCTGTCAACAACAGCATTGTTGAGTTGCCGGACAAGACTGCGAGCACATTACAGTCAAAGAAACAGCTGCTTTAATCTGTATATTGTAAGGACTCAATTATCAAAATTGAAAGCAGTAATTAAATCAAGAATCAAACAAATGGGCCTTTAAGATGTCATAAAATGTCATGGAAAATACACAAGTGTCAACCAGTGTTGTGAGCTGAGAAGAGATAATTATCCTGAAAGTTTTACTGAGGGTTATTTTTGTTTGTAAATGTCTGTGTTTACCTCCGCAATGAACAAACAAACAAAAAAACAAACATGGTGAGTACACTTGATTGATTTATAAAGACAAAAAAGGAA
>JASGAU010341501.1:438-24064 GCA_030220045.1 Australoheros facetus
ATTTTACTCTAAAATCCACTTGTGAAAAAAAAAAAAAACTACTAATTTTCCTGAGCAGTTGTAGAGGTCTACTACTCAGCAACAGTAGCTTGCTCTTTGCATCTTTCACTCCTGTAACCATTTCTGTATTTTAGGTGCATCGTGGCATTAGAGGGATTGTGAAAGATCAGCAGGGGAACCCTATTGCAAACGCCACTTTATCTATTGAAGGCATAAATCATGACGTCACCACAGGTTAGTAAACTGTTCACAGCATCGTTCAGTGTGCAATAAAACATAACATAGCACAAACTGTGCTTAATGCCACTGTAGCACCAACGGGGGATTACTGGCGTCTGCTTAACCCTGGGGAGTACCGTGTAACTGCTCGAGCTGAGGGATTCTCCCCTGTGACCAAACTCTGTGTGGTGGGCTATGAGTCAGGTGCAACTGCCTGCAGCTTCAACCTGGCCAAGTCCAACTGGGACCGCATTAAACAGGTGAGACTCTGCCACTGTGAAGTGACACCACCCCTTGATGTGTGTGCATCTTACAGCAGTACTCAGTAAAGTATAATTTTTCTAATTTCTCTGCAGATTATGGCCCTCCATGGCAACAAGCCAATTCGACTTGCCTACAGCAATACCAGAGTACAGCAACCCACAGTCAACAATGGCCAGAGGCGTGTCACTGGCAGTAACGGGTATTCCCCAAATTCACGACTCAGCCCTGAGCAGCGGCGGAGGCTCAGGATTGCTCGTATCCGTCGTCTTCGCCAACAGAAATTCATGAAGTTAAGATCGACGACAACTGCAATGATAACGACAACACTGCCCACTACAACAGTCACAATTCCCACAACAACAGAGGCCACTACATCCTGGTATGAGTCTTGGTTCATAGAAGAGGGACAGTCCTCGACTCCCGGCGGCCTCACAGACTCCATCCTGGATTACGAGTACAAGATTGATGACTATTAAAGAAAACACACATGGTTTGTTTCAGTAAACAACTGTCCTCTCTTAACTGTAGTTCACATTGCTTTGTTGTACTTAGAACTGGCTGAAGAATCAAATTAGGGATCTTGTCTTTGTACAACATAAGCAAAGGGAATATACAGAATATTAAATATATTAAAATAGTGCATCTGTTAATCAACACTTGAAATAATGTCTCTTCACAGAAATAGAGCCATTTCATTAATTTTGGGGGTTTTTTCCATTTGAAAGTACACACTGCATTCTTTAACTCATTCATTTCTATAAATGCTTCATGAAAAGAAGTTTATTGTGGACGCACATTAAAAAAAACAACATAGCTGAATTATTTACACCATCCTCGCCTTTGGCAGAAATATTTTTTACAGTATGAACAGTAAGGTTGGTAACAGATTAAGGAGTACAGAGTTTTTTGTCGTGTTTTTACAGCTGGGTTAGAAGAGTTATTTTTCAAATAAAGGCTTCTTATTAAAAAACACAGGTCTCTTCTCTCTTTTTTTAAGCACCCGATTCATGTGGGCTATCAGGTGCTGGTTTTCTTTCAGTTTAATGAAAAAATTATTTTAACAGAAACACCAAAAGAAACCTACGAGGTAAATGTATCTTATTGGAAAGCTTCTCTGTAGCAAGGATTGTGATTTTTGGCCTGAAGTTCATTTGATCTTTCTGTGCCCAAAAGAAATCTGCCTAAATAAGCACCGGTTGTGTCCTCAGTGGCTGATGTTCATCTCACTTTCCTCATCTTCATCTGCAGAGAAGGCAGAAAAGCTGACTGGCTCACACTGAAGAGTGCGTAAATTGACAAGGCATGCTGTTTGTGTGCTGCTGAACTCTGGAACAGTAACCAAAAGGACCTCCTGTCCATCCGGACCTGGCAGGATGAGAAGATGACAAATAGTAACACATTAGCACACAGTCAAGAAATCTGTGCAAAGAGTACATTTGTGGCTTATAATAGACCATAAGATAACATCCACATTTTCTTTTGTGTACACTAACCTTTGATGAGCTTAGAGTCAAAAGTAGGGGCATTGCCACTGAAGTAAACATGGGGACACTCTTCCAAAATGAAAGGGTCTTTTTGGTAAAATGGGTAACAACCTGAGCAATTCAGAGAAAATCGTGTGAATAAACTAATATTGTGCTTAGATTTACCAGAAGCTCTGTGTGTTATTCTGTATCAACTAACCTAGCGTATCAGGTGCCGTAGGGGCCAGATGTCTGAGTCGAAGCGTTTCCTCTAATATTTCCAGGTGGCTGTCCCTGCTGCTGTACTTCTGAATGTCGAAGACATTCTGTCCTGATGTACCGAGGAACCTTCAAGGAAACAAGCAAAAAAAGTCATAAGCATAATCTGCACTAAATATTAACAAAAATGTGTGTGAACACTGCTTACCTCACTCCATTTATGTTGGCCTGGTAGGGATTTGAGGCTAGCTGTAGTGTGGGGTAAACAGATGACAATGGGAACATACATCGGTGGAGAGGCTGCTGTGGGAGGGTGTAGTTGGTGGGGTCGTACTGGCCAGGCATTACATCCACAGGAACTGAGGCCTTAATCAGCAGGATGCAGCATGTAGCAAAAGATAAAAATTGCAGTCTGACACTAAAGATGGTAATCTGTGGTCTTCTTCCCCCCCTGCCTGGCAGCTCCATCTTTAACATCCTTTGTCCAATATATCCACTATCTGCACATGTCCAAACCATCTCAGCCTCTCTAACTTTGTCTACAAACCTCTCAACCTGAGCTGTCCCTCTAATATACTAATTTCTAAGCCTGCATCCTGGTTATTCCCAATGAAAATCTTATTTTCAGTTCTGCCTCCTGTCCTTTTGTCAGTGCCACCATCTCCAAACCATATACCGCTGGCTCCCCTGTCCATCCCTCCCCACCCTAGTGCTCCCATGCTATATGTTATGTATACTGTGTATGTATACATGAGTATATGAGATGATTTTTTTCCTCACTCATCCCTTTATGTTTTCACTATTGTTTCTGTCTTTTTAATGGCAGCGCCTCCAGAAGGGGGCAGCATGGCCACAGTTCACCTATCTCCCCATGTTTGTTCTGTTTGTCTTCTTGGATGGGTGTTCTGTTAACTGTAATTTCCCCATTGTGGGATCAATAAAGTATAAAGTAAGTAAGTAAGTAAAGTAAACTGTTTCACAATTTTCAGACTCACCACTAGCTGAAGCAGCAACTCATCCAGCAAACGAATGGCATCCACACTGCCAGCTTGGGTCTTTTTAGTGAGATACTTGGCCTGCGGGGAAAAAAAAAAGAGGTTAAAAAAGATTAAAATAGTTTCTCTTAATGTGTAAACAAGTTCACATGAGTGACTTTTTGGAAACATTATAGAAAAGAAGCGTGACTTCATGTCAAGGTTAACAATTTTTTCCACCTTTGTTGATGCATCCTTGTCCTGAATGTTTTGACTCAGGAGGTTTCCAGCCAGGAGAACCCTGGAAATCGTTGCTGCACCGCTCTGCTCACCAAGGTCACCAAGCTGACCAGTTACCATGTCGACAAGCAACTGTAGACCCAGCATGCTGTCAGCATGAGTACTGCCAAGTCCCAGGCCTGAGGCCAGGAGCACAAACCTGTATGAAGACAAAGCAATTAATGTCTTTGATCACAAAAGGGAGGTATTTATACAGTCTAGGTATGTTTTTATACCTGTCAGAGTCAAGTGCAGGTCTTGCTGTCTGCAAAGGGAGATCTGCTGTGCAAAAGTCCTCAACTGTGAACTTCCCATCGTTCCTCTCAGCACCATATACTGCAATGACACTACCTAAGAAAGCAAACAAGAAATACCAACATTAAACTCATACATTCTCAACTCATGTGATTTGGCATCCTGAAAAACTACTGACCTGTGACACACTTGTCTTTGTCAATTTTCCCCTCTAGTTTAATCCTCTGGAGTTCATCCTCCAGAATCAGCTCATCTGATTCATGAATGTATTTAGCTCGTGCAGGCTGAGGCAGGAGGTTGTGCTGAAGGGCAAGGAAAAGAAAAATGTATAACATAAGTACAAACCAGCAGCTGTTTTCATTTTTCATGGTATATTCATGTGAATTTAGCACTACTGCCAACCTCCTCACTGATTTCCTTCAGAATAGATGGCTGCAAGTCCATGCGCTTGAACAAAGTCCCAACAATGCAACACTGCTCCCCTGTCTCTAGATCACACAGCTTCCTGATAACCACATCGGATCCTTACAGAAAAAAAGAAAAAAAACGATTAAGGAATGCAATTCAAATGCTTAAGTGTCCCAGATGTAGGCAAGATTGTTCTGAGCTTACCCCACTTCTGCTGAGCTCTCTCTGACAGCAGAGGCCTCATCTGCATGAGTCGTGCTGCGTAAATATGAGCATACTGGCGGCTGAAGCTCCGCTCCCCAACCGTGTAGCGCTGAGAGCAGGGACTATAAGCCAAAGACATCCTCTCAAACACCGGGCCCTGGTCCTCGGAGGCAGGGCGGCACAGCAGAGAGGAGCCCTCCTTCTGAACACTTAGGTCTGAGAACATGACTGTCCAGAATAGGGACAGAGAAGGGGTAGAAATAGATTTAGCATAATTTACCAGGCTATCAATTTAAAGCATAGCATGATGAGAGCAAGTAAAGTTGTCTGAGGTCTTCCAAAACATGCCAACCTTTCATGAGAATAAGGTTAATACTAACAGGTATAAAGATCTTACCGGAGAAAAAAGACGTTCGCACTTCAGTTGCTACTCCTTTATAATCAAGTGTGAGTTGATATATTCAGATATCGCTGATTTTTTTCAGTAGTTAGCGAGCAACAGGAATAATTCCCGCGAAAACGCCTGCTCACCGGTGACAGTTTCTCTACTTGCGAATGCTTACTATCGCGAGAAGTGAGAAAATCTCTATCAACAAACGAGTGGTAAAAAACTAAAGACATTTTAAAAATTAGAGCAGACTTTTTATTTAAATACACCCACACACCGTTTTTTTAATGACTGGATATTTTTTTCTGTTTTTTTTTTCTTGTATCATCGCACATAAGCTACGTCGCTGATGTCGCGGTAAAATGAGGTCACAATAGCGTAGCGGTAGCACGTACCCTCGCCATTTTCAGAGCTCTTTGTGCGCTATCGTTTGCAAAGAGTTTCTGTGTTTTTAACAAGCCATTTACTTAATTCAGATTTCAAATCCGTTGTGAAAATGCAAGGAAACAGAGGCCCCCAGCAGAATCGTGGACCAAACCGCCCGGGAGAGCAGCTGAAAAGCGAAGGAACAAACAGCAACGGGCAGCAGCCGGAGCCCAGCGAGCCAACCAGCCTCAACGAGGCCTTAACGCTGGACCTGCAGAGTTTCAGAAAACCCGGGGAGAAAACCTTTACCCAGCGGAGCAGGCTGTTTGTAGGTAACTTACCAACGGGAGTTTCGGAGGAGGATCTGGAAAAGCTGTTCGCCAAGTATGGGAAAGCCAGTGAGATATTTATTAACAAGGAAAGAGGCTTCGGCTTCATCAGGCTCGAAACGAGAATCATAGCAGAGATCGCCAGAGCCGAGCTGGATGATACTCCCTTCAGAGGCAGGCCCATACGGGTGAGATTTGCAACACACGGAGCTGCTTTAACTGTGAAGAATCTGCCAGAGTTTGTGTCCAACGAGCTCCTGGAGGAGGCCTTTGTCGTCTTTGGTCAGATAGAAAGAGCTGTGGTCATAGTGGATGACCGAGGGAGGCCTACGGGGAAGGGTATAGTGGAGTTCACCTCAAAGCCAGCTGCAAGGAAAGCTTTGGATAAGTGCAGTGATGGTGCCTATCTTCTCACAGCTTTTCCCCGGCCTGTTACAGTGGAACCTATGGAACAGTTTGATGAAGAGGAAGGACTGCCAGAAAAGTTGATCAACAAAAACCAGCCGTATCACAAAGAGCGTGAACAGCCACCACGATTTGCTCAGCCTGGCTCCTTTGAGTATGAGTATGCCATGCGTTGGAAGGCCCTGATGGAGATGGAGAAGCAGCAGTATGAGATGGTAGACCGCAACATGAAGGAGGCACAGGAGAAGCTGGAGGCTGAGATGGAGGCGGCCAGACACGAGCATCAGGTGATGCTGATGAGGCAGGACCTGCTGAGGCGGCAGGAAGAGTTGCGCAGGATGGAGGAGCTCCACAATCAGGAGGTGCAGAAGAGGAAACAGGCTGAGCTCCGGCAGGAGGAAGAACGCCGCAGGAGAGAGGAGGAGATGATGAAGAGGCAGCAGGAGGGCTTCAGGGGCAACTTCTCTGAGAATAGGGAGCAAGACATGAGGATGCACATGGGTGGTCATGGGATGCCCATGAACAGAAACTCTCTAGGGGGCAGTTCAGGTCCTGTTGGTACTCCTGGCTTGGCTGCAGAGAATTCTCCAATGTTGCCAGGGCCAGGTAACAACAGCATGCCTGTAGGAGGTCAGGGTGGCTTCCCCAGAGGCCTCCCTGGCCCCGGAGATTATGGACCTCCCAATAAACAACGCAGATTTTGAATCATGTGCAACATTTTTTTTCCCCACCTCCTTTCATACTCACTGTACTTTTATGTTTGGCTAGTGTTAACTTTTGAACTTGGAAAACTGCATGTCATTTTTTTTGTACCTGCCTATTTGTACTTTTGATTTATTTTTAGTTCTGAAATGTAAAAACTCTCCAAATGAGCCATGTGTTTTACTTTATTCCTCACAGTAATGTATTTTCATAGGGGTAGAAAAGTCCTTAATATGTTAACTTTTCTGGAATAAATTCCTGATTCCCTAAATAATTGATTTGGTTTATTGAAAGCAAAATCCCCTCAAGTATGGTGTTTGTCATTTTAATCAAAGTAAAGAGTTGTATTTGTGGTGTTGAATACTGATTTTAGTCACTTGAATTCTGATTCAAGTTCTGCAGTGACTTATACACCTGTTCAGTCAAGTTCATGTCCAGCAAAAAAAAAAAAAAACTGCAGCCATCAAGTATTTGGTACACTGTTTTAAAAAACACTGAGAAAATGTATTTTTTTAATTCACATTAAAACTCATATCACAATTTACAGCAAGTTTGTTTCTTGTCAGCTTTCAAGCTGCATGAAACTGAGTTACTGAGAGGTTGCACTTGAAAATTAAGTGAGAAACTTGGGTTTGTTGAGTATTCATTGTTTTATACACACACATTAATTACTTTTTGCATGTTTTCATCTGTATTTTGCTGAATACCTGAATCTGGCTTCATACTGGTAGTAGAAACAGCAATATTACAGTACTTTATGGATTACAGTTTTGTTCCATTTGTTTTTATTGATACAGTTCCAATTTGCATCAGCAGTCACCTCAAGGCACTTAATATTAAATTCACTGATTATATCATGTTCACGCGACCTGAATTTGAGTGTAGAATTATGTGTTTGGGGTATAATTTAGATGGATCCCCGCAAATAGAACAGTCAATGTCAATGAAATCTTCGATTCAGCCCAGCGCTGCACCGGTGCGTAAAACGACTTACCAGCAGCGCAGCAGGTGTAGACCGACACCCACCTGGACAACACGACAGGCGCTCTCTTTGTCGCTCCCTCTGCTCTGAAACTTTTGCCAGCTAACGCAGATTGGCCTCAAAGACGAAAAGTGAAAGGCATGCCGACATGGCATGGACCGCACGCAAACAACGCACAGCCTATCTACTTCAAATGGTGAGGAGCCCGCTTAGGAGGAAAAATGTGGGTAAGAGTTAACGTTGAGCAAGCAGCAAGGAGTTAACGTTGAGCAAGCAGCAAGGAAAAAACCTTGCTTATATATATATATATATATATATATATATATATAAACTAGAGAGTGAGACATTTAGTGCAGACATTATATTTTGTTTCAGTGGACACTGACTTTACACATTAATTACTGACATCTCACTTTTACGACGGTATTTGTAAAAAGCATTGTGAAATACAAAACGTGGGCAGAGGGAGTTCCACCAACCTTCCTTTAAATAACAAAACTAGCTGTGAAACATTAAGGTGTGGTATAGATCTTTCACCAGATGTAATAATTAACAGTCTTTTCCCTATAAGATCATGATGGGGTTTTTTTAATTGACAGGTGACTCCCTTCATGAGAAATTTACTATTGCATCAGCAAAATCCTGTTTTTTTTTCCCTAATTAAAGTATTTTACTCCACATTGTCCCCCTGGTCATCCACACCTTTTCTCAGTGCACCACAGTATGAAACCACTGAACTAGCCAAGAAGGAAGCAGAGGGCTGATGACTACTGAATGACAAAGAAAGCATAGTCCAAATGCCAACGCAGTCTGAAAAGACAGAGGGTAACAACCCTTTGAGGAGAACCACAGTAAGCCCGTACATGAACAGAGAACAGAGCTGTAAATGGCACTGACTCACAAAGGGTGGGTGGAGGGCAGGGCAAGGCAGTATCTTTTAAACTAAGCTAATTATCTGTTAGAAGATACAATAGTAACAATATCTAATTCAGAATATTTTTCCTTTATTTTTGTCATGCTCAATAAACAGGATGGATAATGCGTATTTTCAGAAAAATACAAACAGGCAGAAGTAAAAGTTCTTTTTTTTCCTTAAACACAAAACCTCTTCATCTGTCTTCTTCATCTTCTTCTTTCAGCTGCTTCCTTTAGGTATCTCCGCAGTGGATCATCTACCTCCATTTCACCCTATGTGAAGGACAGCTGTGTGGGAGGCAGGAGATGGACCCAAAATGCAGAACTCGGGAGACAAAACATAAACTCAAAAGCAGCCTTATTGCTGAGCTTTTACAAAACTATGGTTCTTCCTGAAAACCACAGAAAAAGGAGGAACACAGCCATCAGGGAGTAACAAAGGACACAGAGAGACTGAGACAGTAAATACAAACGCAGGATAACGAGACAATGGGAAACAGGTAGGAACCCAATTTGGGGATAACTAACATAACATAATGACTCAAGAGAAAGTTAACCTAGACACACAATACAGAGAAGAACAGTCCCAAAATAAAACAGCAAGCGTGTCACAACTGAACGGGGAGGCAAGATTAACTTGACAAAAACACAAATGTAGAGGTGAAGACTAGTTTAGACACGGAAAAACAAGGGAAGCAGGAATGAACAGGGATACAAGGAAAAACACAAACCAGACTGAGACGAAGAACAGAAGTAGATGAGAAGCACAACAGCCTGAAAATATAAAGAAACAAACCAGAATAAAGAATGAACCAAAAGACCTTTGGAACAGAGGCTCAGAACTAAAGGTATGAAATAATATCAGGAGAAACCTATATCAGATGTAAGGAATGAAGAAGACATATAAACACTATATAAACCACAATCTAAATATAATCAAAACATAAAACTAGAGAAAACCTAAACATCCCAAAAACTCAAAACCCTGGATGAAAGACCCAGAAACCATGACAACCCTACCCCTAGCATCCTCTTTTGTCACATCAACCATCTTCATGTCCTCCTTCACTACATCCATGAACCTCCTCTGTGGTCTTCCTCTTTTCCTCCTGCCTGGCAGCTCCAGTATATCCAATATCCCTCCTCTGCAACTCACTCTCATGTCTCTAACTTTATCTCCAAACTGCTCAACCTTAGCGGTCCCTCTTATGTACTTATTTCTAATCTTGTCCATTCTGGTCACTCCCAATGTAACTCTTAACATCTTCAATTCTTCACCTCCAGCTCTGCCTCCTGTCTTTTTGTCAGTGCCATTGTCTCCAAACCACACATCATAGCAGGACTCACTACTATCTTGTAAACCTTCCTTCATCTGTAAAGATCAGGAAAAAGTTTGACTTGTCAATAAGGGCTCTATTGATTGAGTAAAATGGTTTAAACTTGCATAACATTTTGCAGCTTGCCTGTGCCAGGGGTTAGAAAAGCCGGGGTCATATCATCGCACTTTGTGTTGTGGAGAAGGATCAGCAGTTTTGCATTAATGGTTTAGATCAAAGGTTCTCAAACCTTTTGAATACAGGGACCGCTTAGAAGAGATAAAGTTTTCCACAGACTCCCTTATAATTCAAGGTTCAAGGTTGAAGGTTTCTTTATTGTCCTTCTACATTGTATAGTCAACAAAATTTTGGTGCACTCTGAGATGAAGCAGACACTTGAATAAATGTATGCTATATAGAAATATAAACATTTTAATACAGTCATGCAGTCAATACTCATATAACTATAACTATAAAGATAAGATATATAAACACAAGCAAAAACTACAAAAAAAAAGTGTATTTCACATGTAATAGACAAGGTTATTTCACATGAGACAGATTATTGCAAATGGTTGTCATTAGAGGAACAAGTTAAGTTCAGTGATGAGTCTGGGAAATAAACTGTTTAATAGTTTTGTACTGCATGTTTTGACAGCCCTGTATCGCTTGCCTGAGGGAAGGAGTGGAAACAGAGGTGGGCAGGATCTGAAAAGTCTTCAGGATGTTTGATGTTTTTGTCGGACAGTGATAACTAAAGATTTCCTCCAGGGCAGGTAAGGGTGAGTTGGTGATCTTTTGGGCTGCGCTGATTACCCTGTGCAGAGTTTTTTGTTGGTTCCCGAACCACACCAGAATACCATGTCTCAAGACACTCTGTGGATCAGTGGTCAAAAGACTGTGGCTAGTTGAACTTCCTGAGGCTTTTCAGGAAGCAGAGATGTTGGCATGCCTTCTTGAGCAGTTGGCTGAGTCCAAAGAGAGGTCTGATGTGATTAGTGTGCCCAGGAGTTTACAGGAAGAGACTACCTACACTGTTTCACTATTTATCTTTAGAAGTAGGTGGTCTTCCCTCTTCTTCCTGAAGTCAGTGATCAGTTCTCTTGTCTTACAAGTGTTCAAGAGCAGGTTGTTTTTTTTTGTGCTCCAGTCTGTCAGTCTCGGTCATCTCACCCAGTGATGAGTTCTACCACTGTTGTCTCATCTGCAAACTTAATGATGACAGTTTTATTGTTGTGGGAGGCTGTGGAGTCATATGTGTAAAGAGAGTACAGAAATGGACCCAGAACACAGCCGTGTGGGGCTCCCATGCTGAGTGAAAGTGAGGAGGAATGGTGGTGGCCCAGCCTGACAGTCTGTGATTAAAAAGTCCCATGTTCACAGGCAGATGTCACGTGGAAGACCCAGGGTGGATAGTTTCTGGAATAGTCTGCAAGGGGGATGGTATTGAAATAACAGCCAAGCGTAGTTTCCAGGCTGTTCCAGGTGGCATAGTACAGTGTGGAGGGTGGTGGAGATTGTCAGTTGACCTGTTTGCTTTATATGCATATTGCTGGGGGTCCAGGTTGGGGTGCAGTGAGGCCTTAATGCTCTTTAATACAAATCTTTCCAATTCTGCAACCATAGGTGCCAGTGCAACTGGCCTGTAATCATTGGGGCTGGTTGCTATCCTCTTCTTGAGGACTGGCACAATCGTTGATGTCTTGAGGCAGGAGGGTACAGAAAACTGTGCCAGAGATGTCTTAACCATGTTTGTAAAGACTCCGGATAGGCTTGCTGCAGTGTTTCAGGGACCGACCTGGAATTCCATCGTACTGGACCAGTTGTTTTGCGCACATTGATACTTCATACCAATACAATTTGTACTCTAAAATGCCATTACAACTATTTGTATTGTACCTTCAACCCTTAATGCTTCATACCCGTGTAACAAGATGTTTTCCAAACATATCAGAGGGCGTAGAGAACACAATGTGCACAACAGTCTCTATCTAGAGCACCATTTCATAGATTACAGAAACAAATTTTGAGGACCCCTTGGCTATGGAATGCAGATCTCTCGTGGTCCCCAGACCTTTTTTTGAGAATCACTGATTTAGAGAATGGTAGAAGACATTCAGATTCAGTAAAAGTAGCAATGTCACACTGTGACATATGCCACTGTGGGTGATTTTAAAACATTACTTAAGTGTGCACTTTTACTTTTGATAAATTGCTACCTTTTTTTTGCACTAATATTAGTGCTTCACTATACTCTATGTTGCATTTTACTGCTGTAGATGAGGCCATGTTCACTTCTTTATAAACAGTTTAATAGTTTAATCCATAGCATTGCATCATATTCTATAAGATCATTATATATTTAACTACTATAATGAAAAGGCAACTTTTAAAGAGCACTGAAACATTTAAAGTAGTTTATATCTAAACAAATCAACTATAAGTTTCAGTGGTATGTCTGAGAGTGAATTATTTCTTGCTAAATATATTAAAGGCCAAAACCACTCAGCTGTTACATATATTTATGTTTTATCAGTTATTGCGAACAACCCTGACGGTCTTTACAGATGCTTAAGATCCTCAAATCTCCCTCATGTGGAAGCACAGTTATCCTCTAAGACTGTTTTAATCTGTTACCTACCAGAGCCCTTCTATGGAAATTACCCTTCACCCTTATTGGAGTCCAACAAGTAAAGATAATTGGCTCTCTTAACACGAACTCCATAAATAATGATAAGGAGTCCCCTCATAAAAAGGAGACAGTGTATAGTATCTGGATGCGAGCTTTGCAATGTCTAAATTGATTTAGAGAGGCATTATTTGAACACTCTGTACCCTGGATGATACAGCGCTTTCTCTATTTTCATTCACAAATCTGAGACTTTAAAACTCCCAATAGTCTATACTGATTCACTATATATTTAGTATCTGTCACTGTGATGACATTCACTACTTTCAGTGTTTGTTAACATAAGAATTTAAGGTTCTTTTTGACTGCCGTAACCCTCTTAGATAAATTTGTGCATATTGTAGTATTTAGTGTTTTGCCATGAAAAAAAAAATCACACCTGCACTCTGCCTTTATATATCATCTTACCTTACATTTATATCATCTTACCTTACATTTTTAGCAAGCACTTTTCTGTCTGGATGAAACAATAATAAATACAAACAAATCCAAAAACTGACAAGCATGCAAAAACAAATCTATGATTTGTTTCTTGATGTACTATTGAATATATATATATATGTAATGTTGCACCCAGTTCTGTTACAGTTATTTAAAGCATCAATTATATTGTTTTCTATTTAATTAAAGCTTTAGGTACAAATAGAAATTGTATTTATTGATTTATTTTAAAGTTGCATATTGGTGTCCTGCACTTAAAGATTTAGTGGGTGGTGTTATATAAGAACATCTTTCATCAAAATTTATCACATTAGATTATGTTAGAGATTCTTTGATGCATTAATTTTACTAGGGCAATAACACAATGCAATCAGTTACAACATTATTAAAAACAGAACAAAAATGACCATATGATCAAATTAAAGATTTCTCCCACTGTCTTAAAGAGCAATATTAAGGCAAAGATATAATGCAGTGTTTATACTTCTATGTTCATAAAGTATATATTAAAATTTGATTTTTCCTTTGAAGTAAGTTACAGTATTTTTGGACTGTTAGAGAAATGTTTATCTCATGCAGTAGTCATCAATTCTTTTTAGTATAAAAGCACAGTGATGCAGTGGTTAGCACTGTTGCCTCACAGCTGGAAGGTCAGGGTTTGACTCCACCTTGGCCCGGGCCTTTCTTTTTGGAGTATGCATGTTCTCCTCGTGTTTGTGTGGGTGTTCCCCAGGTACTCCACTTTACTCCCACAGTCTGAAGACATGCAGTTAGTGGGGTTAGGTTAACTGGTGATTCTAAATTCCCCATAAGTGTGAGTGTGAATGGTTGTCTGTCACTCTGTGTTAGCCCTGCAACAGGCTGGTGTACCCTGCCTTTCACCCCATGACAGCTGGGATGTGCAGATTTGCATACTGACCTATCGCCATTTACCTCATGTCTTCCCCCGTCTCTCCTCCCACCTTTCTGTCTCTCTCTACCGCGAACTATCAAATAAAGCTGTAAAAGACCACAATAAAAAATTTTTTAAAAAGAAGAAGAGAGAGAACCAGGCTGAATTTTAGTGAAACAATGAACAGCACAGTACCATCAGCAGAATCCTTTTTTTTTTTTGGTCTGTTTATTCAAAAACCATCACCACCCCCAACCTGCAGTGTCTATATTGCCCACCGGTAGCAGTCATCCCAGAGTTTGAAAACCACAGATTTAATGGTGGGTCCTGTTTTTGCAATGCTGTGCACGGAAATCTCAAAAGGAAAAAAAAAAAAAATCACATCTGCAAAGGAACAGCTGCCAAAGCTTGATTTATTGGACATGATTTTTAAAAATGCACAACAAACAAAAAGGCACAGAGTCAAACCTTGATTGGCACCAAACTTACATCACATGAAATAAAGTGTTGTTTCCCGCCCCAAATATGTGCAAATTTAGGTGAATATCAGATATCAGAACCTGTATCATGTTGAAAGCTCTGTGATTGGAGGTTACCTCTTAAAGGTTTTTCAGGTTTGTATGTAGATATTCTAGAAAAGGTGATAAAACCTTAAAATTTCCTTTAAAAAAAAATTAAGCCACAACTTAGACTTTAAACTTTGTCATCAAACCTTAAAGTCTAAATTGTAGCAGCACATAAATCTAATCCAGCTTTTGTTACTGATGTTTTTCCTTTTAGAATGACAGAGGTTTATTGAATTTTAGCTAATCTTTGTTAAAAAATTTTATGATTGGGCAGAGTCCTTTAAGAAATAGCACTCATAAAGAATTAATGCCAGAGCACTCTGCATCTGGCAAGACTGCTCAAACATGATAAATCAGAGTGAGAATAAAATAATGAAGAGAATAAAAAAACAAAAGATCTAGAAGTGTACAGCACAGAAATAGATTTTCTTTGAATGAAACTCTCGTTATGACTTTGGAATTGCACAGGCACTGCTGGCGTTGTGGAGCAATGCTGCTATCACTCTGAAAATCAATGAAAAGCAGATAGATAGCCATGCTGATAAATCATACACTTTTACCTTCTGATATGAATAGGTAGAAAATTCTGCTATGCTGCCACTTATCACAAGAACAATAAACATCTTCATATCTGTCCCATTTCCTCCCATCTTCTTAACCATGTCTGTTTATCACAAATTTGAATGCTTATGCACCTTCGCCCTGACAGCTCAGATCACACCATCGGGAGCATCAGTTGTCTTCTTTATCTCAGCTGTGACCTTGACATGTGATAAAAGCATTAATTGCCAAGTTGATCATGTTTTCTTGGCATGGCAGGGCTCCTACCTACAGACTGCCACTGGGTTTGATGAATGTAATGTAATATACTTGTATTTATATAGCACTTATTAACCATTTAAAGCACCGAATGACTTTTAGATTAAAAAAGAAAAAAAAAGAAAAATAGCCTTTTGGTTAAAAATCATATATCATATGAGCATAGATAGGTGTTGTCCTCTCACTGTACCTTATAGATCAGATAGTCACTTTGATGATGGTCTAAAGGTTCAGCCCTGTTGTAGTGTGCTTTACTTTGGATGTTTCCTGCATACACTGCTCTCAAAACAAACAGCAGTAGTAGCCTACAGGATCTGCTTCTTGCTGTGAAGGGATTGATCTGATTCAGATCAACTGGCATGTTTATCTATTGTCAACAGAAACTGAAAATTTCCAGACGGTATCAATTCGAGTATCAGTGTAAGATGAAGCACAAGTGAAGAATTAGGTGTGGTTGACATATTTGGAGGGGGGGGATTTTGTTTCTCCCAGCTGCTTTGAATCTCCCCAGCAACACTATCAAAATCTATTCCATGTTAATTATCAAACAGAGGAATTGCTGATCTGTAACTGTGATTGGCCAGCAGCAACATCACACCAGATAAGACAGGTGGGACGTCCTAGGACGGATGGAGCTGAGCACGTTTCATCCCCAACCCTAACATTGTGAGACAAACAGACGACAGGAGAGAGAGGACAGAGTCCCCAGAGCACCTCTCACCTTCTTTGTCTAATGCATTTTCTAAAAGGTCAACAGTGATTAATATACACTCCTTTTTACTGTAACTTAAGGCTTTGACTCTTTTGTTGTTGAATCGCTCTCAGGAATCATGATGCGTGTTGCAGCTCTCTTCACTTTTCTAACGTGTGTGGTAAGTTGTTTTTTCCTTTATTTTAAACTATGGAATTTATTACTGTTTTTCAATGGTTTCCTATAATATATTGAAGTAATAAAATTGTACATTTTTCAGTCAACAGCACAATAAGCTTGTATTGCTCTATACTACTATTACAAACTTGTTTTTTTGTAATGTATTCACCATCATTTGAGCTGTGATCACGACTGGAAATCAGAAGAATTCACATGTAATTCAAATCCTAAGCATGCAAAGTGTATTTTTATAGCATTTTCCTGGGTAAGAATCACAAATTGAAAGCAATACAAAGAGCTGTCCAGAGCTGAAGTTAGACAAATGGGTGTGCAGGCAGCAGAGAGCTGTTCTGTAGGCCACTTAAAAAACAGCTTTTCAGATAAAATTACTTTCAGGTTTTAGGTTGAATTGTATTGAACATACATTATTGAATGAAATGCGTGCATTTCATTTAATATTTTCCGTATTTAAAAACTTCTAGTTCTAGTTCTCTCTTGTAGCAGTCTCTTGTAGCAGTCAAAATTACATTTATTTCATATACTCTCATGCAAGTGTTATAACTTTTACATGGTTTCAAAGGTGATGCCCTTCACACCTCTGTGACTTTCCTTTAAATTCACATTTTTAGTTAATGGTGTTAAAATTGTTTTTTATTTTACTTTTACTCTAAGTGGTAAAAATTAGAGGTAAAATTGCAAGTACCTGGATGCAACTATCACCTTTAATCACTTCACATGTTACAAGAGTACTTGTGTTTGAATATAAAATAAAAGCCAATTTATATATCAACATAAGTCAAGCATTATTAAAACATAAACATATTTAAATTTAAAAAATGATATTGGTAGTTAGTAGTTGGAAAATGCTATCTTGTTTTATGGTCACAGGTGTAGTTTGTGGTCATAATTAACCTTGATCGTGTGCAGTATATTAGTACAATCTCTATTTTATTGTTGCAAATTGCTGTTAGGAAGAAGAGCTGGCAGGGCACAATGTAGCAATAATGTCATTGCGACCCAGCTGTGAGATTTTATTAGTTATTCTTATAAAGGCACTATAATAACATATAACAATCAATAATCAAACCTTTACAAATTTTTTTGGAAAGCATCTTATTAAGCTTATTATTTAATATTAATGGTAATGATAACAGCATTTCTTTTCTTTCTTTGATTTCTAAATAGAATCTGCATTTAAACTGAGCCCTCTGTTTTACTCACATTTAAAACACTGTCGCTCCCTTTACTGTCATTACTCTTGACAACTCATGTCTTCCACGCAGAGTCTGTCAGGGGCCCAGCATAAGCCAGGCTATTGTGTTTTTTATGAAGAGTGTGGTCGTAACCCGCTGCTAGAAAACACCCTCATTCCTCCCATTGTCCCATGTCTGAATTACACCCGCGCCCAGCTCGTCACAGGAGAACACTACAAGAAACTCAAAGAGGTTTGTAGATCTCGCTTCTTGAGTAGGTAACGCAAACTAAAAGAAAAAGGTTGTTGTCTGTGTCTATTCTCAATAATTGTGTGTTAAGATCCTTTTGTAATAGTGCATGCTCCTTCTGCAGGTGTGCCCCATGTTTGACCAGGGGGAGAACAACACGTATGCCTGCTGCACCATCAGACAGCTGAGATCCCTTGAAGCCAGCCTGAGCCTGTCCCAGGCTGTTCTCGTCCGCTGCCCTGCCTGTGCTTACAACTTTGCCCACCTGCACTGCATCAACACCTGCAGTCCTAACCAGAGTCAGACAGTAAAGGTCACAAAGGTGATGAACGTCACTCAGCTCAACGTGACGAAGGAGGCTGTGGTGGGTTATCAGGCATTCATCAGCAACAACTTTGCAGACGCCTCGTTCAATTCTTGTAAAAATGTCAGGATTCCAGCCACAATCGGAGGCTACGCCATTGCCACCATGTGCGGTCGTTATGGAGCAAAGCTGTGCACCCCCCAGCGCTGGTATGATTTTCAGGGGGACTCCAGTAACGGCTTGGCTCCACTGGACATTGACTTCAGAATAATAAAAGAAGGAGACGCCACGGGGGTGCCAGAGGGTGTGATTCCCTACAACGGGCATGCTCTGATGTGTAATGAGACCACACCTACAGGTGGGGAGGTCTGCTCATGCCAGGATTGTCAAGAATCATGTCCGAGTGTGCCACCTCCCCCACCGGTCGCCCCCCCTTTCACATTGCTGTCGATTGATGGTTATCTTGTAATTTCTATCATCTTACTCTTTCTCCTGATACTTTCCTTCCTGCTGTACCTCTTTGTCTCCTATTGGGTGACGTCTCGTAACAGAAAAGATGAAGAGAAAGGAAAACGTAGGGGCAAAGGCAAAGACAAGAACAGTAATAACGTGACTCAGCAAGTCATCAATCCATCAGCGGTGACATGTGCTGAGACAAACAGCCTGGCTGCTCAGGCTTTCCTGAGTTCACTGTTCCAGATTTGGGGAACCATTATGGCCACCTATCCCCTCACTGTAAGTACCTTGAGCCAGTAAAAGTAGAAAGTGTGTACCCAGTAGGGTGTAGTGAAACCATAAGCTACACTCATACCAGACCCTGTAATGCTGTAGCAACACAACCTCTGAGATTAAAATTAGAAAGCCTGCATTCTATTCCTCATGAATTTAAAGTGCCATTTGTAGCACAAAGAATGATGATAATTTCCTATTTCAGAACAGATATATTTTCATTTTAAACCCACTGGAAGTAGAATTTGTACATTTCTAACTTGCTGTGTTAAAGAGATCTGAGTCTGGAACCATATCAGCACACAAACTGCACACAGTGAATTTAAAACACATAAGATTGTCAGCCAGATGAAGAAACTACATCCCAAGAATTTTTGATCTTTATTCAAGGTGCTCCTGCTGTCAGCTATAGCTGTGGCTATTTTCTCTGCTGGCCTCAAGAACATTGAGCTCACCACCGATCCAGTTGAACTGTGGTCTGCCCCCAATAGCCGGGCTCGCCAGGAGAAAGACTTCCACGACACATACTTTGACCCCTTCTACAGGACAAACCAACTGATCTTAACAGCACCAGGCAGAAAAGGCCAGATTTATGACTCCCTGCTGTTTGGACCTCAAAACTTTAGCGGGATAATGTCCAAAGACCTCATCATTGAACTGCTGGAACTACAAAATCGAATACAGGTAGACAAAGTCAAAGTTGATCACTGACAGGGTTTGTAAAAGTGCACCATCTTGAGTGACTGTACCCCCCCACCCCAATTCTGTTTTTAGAAAATCGAGTTTTGGTCAGATGATCTGAACCGGACAGCGAGCTTGAAGGATGTGTGTTTTGCTCCACTAAACCCAAACAACCCTTCCCTGACTGACTGTGCAGTCAACAGCTTGCCACAGTACTTCCAGAACAGCTTAGACAACATTAATGCTAAGGTGAATATGACTGAGCTGGGAGTGACTGAAGAGGTGGACTGGAGAGACCACCTAATCTACTGTCTTGGGTAAGCATTCATTAAAAAAATCTCAATGTCAATTTTATTTCTATACCACATTTAAAAACAACATTGTTAACCAAAGTGCTTTACAAGATTAACTACAAAAATAAGCAAGCTAACTCCATAGGTTAATAAAATAGAATAAAGCATAGAACATAAAAACAAAGAAATACAATCTGCTTATTTTCATGGACTTCGCCTTCCGTGGCATAAAACCCATTCCCTCTTCCTCTTTTTCCACTTCTTTTCAAGCTCTCCGTTGTCCTTCAAAGACATCACAGATTTAGGTATGAGCTGCATGGCTGATTATGGAGCTCCAGTCTTCCCATTTCTGGCTGTGGGAGGCTATGAGGGTGAGGGACTTTTAGCACCACTTCTTACACCTGAAATGATTGTAAAACACACAAAAAGTTCATCTGAACAACATGTGTTTGGCTTCATGCAGATGATGGATTCATCAGTGCTGAGGCCTTAATCCTGACCTACTCCCTCAACAACTACGCCCGCAGTGACCCCAAATTCAAATTGGCTATGCAGTGGGAGAAAGAGTTTCTTAAAATTGTCCAGGACTACCAGAAAGACCCGTCGACCAACTTCACTTTTGCATACATGGCAGAGGTACCAACTCTATGAGAACACATTATTCATGTTTTATAAAATCTTAGTTTCTGAAGAGACATTCAGGTGTATTTGGTCATTTTGGTAGTTATCCATGATTTTAAGACCCTGACCATGTTCACTGGTCTGAGCTGATCCAGGTACCTTTGCATATCATTACCACATCTCCACACTTGTTTTCTACATGCTCACAGTTGCGTCCTATCTAACAAAGGTCAAAATGTTCAAGACAGCAAAAGGTAGCGATCAGCAAGCATGCCGATAAAGACCTGCCGTTGCATTTTTCTTTCTAAGAAATGTTAAGTTGTCTTCTCTGTCTCTATCACCTCGTTTTCTAATCTAATCCTTGACTTCTCTCTGTTCTCTGCTGTGTTAATAGAGGTCTCTGGAAGATGAGATTAATCGAACAACAGCAGAAGATATCCCCATCTTCATGATCAGCTATGCTGTAATCTTCATTTACATCGCTGTGGCACTTGGAGAGTACTCTTCATGGAAACGCATACTGGTATGTCTTCAAAGAGCAGCTTTATTTCAGTGCAGTATCTGGTATTCCCCAGCTTTTGAGCATTTTTGAGTTGAGGAATACCAGCTGCGATGGTTGGTTCACCATTTCAACCAAAAATCAACAGTTATTGCCTTTACTGCCATCAGTCTTTGAACAGGTGTTCATGGATCCTGTCATACTCTTCACACATTTGATCTGTAGTATGGTACACGTTGTAACTATTAGCTGCAGTCCAGGTAGGCTGAGTTAGATTAGATAATTGTTTGCAGTAACCTTGATAACATAGAAGATAAAGCCATATTTCACTAAAAATAACATGCTTTTTTAATGCTCTGAGCAAGAGCTGCTGGCACCGTGGTCATTTTTTTAAAGTTGCTGAAACATTAATTTTGATTGTTGCTATAAAAATGTGAGTATAAAACAAGCAAAAAGAATTGAATGGTATATGTCACCTACTGTATGTGACAAGAAGAAGCTGCAGAATACTTATCTTTTACTGTGAAGATAAGAATTGTGCTTATCTTTACAGTAGAACACAGGGTAATACAGAAATCATATGTAGGGGAATGGGTTCACCGAGGTGATTGCACATCTGCATCTCTTTGTCCTGTAGGTGGACTCCAAGTTTCTGGTTGGTTTGGGTGGGATCCTAGTGGTCGCCTGTTCTGTCCTGGCCTCTATGGGTTTTTATTCCTGGATTGGCATACCCTCCTCACTGGTTATTCTTCAGGTCGTCCCCTTCCTGGTGCTCGCAGTTGGAGCTGATAACATCTTCATCTTTGTTCTGGAGTACCAGGTACTGTATATCTGTGTGTTCCATAAATGTACAATGTACAATACTGCCATTTTTCTGAGACAGTGCCATTTTTAATATGTCACTCTTCCTTTCTTGCAGAGAGATGTGCGTAGGCCTGGGGAGACGCGACAGGAGCAGATCGGTCGTGTCCTTGGATGTGTGGCTCCCAGCATGCTCCTGTGCAGTCTTTCTGAGTCTGTCTGCTTCTTTCTAGGTATGAACTTTTGATATCTTTAATCTGGTTAAAAGAAATTAACAAAATGGAAAGCACGAAAAAAAAAAGCTGGATGTGGAGTTTTCGTCCAGTGTGTTACCCACTGTCCATGCTTGTTTCAGGGGCCCTGTCCACTATGCCAGCAGTGAAGTCCTTTGCTCTCTATGCTGCTTTGGCTGTGCTCATGGACTTTGTCCTCCAGATGACAGCCTTTGTTGCGCTGCTGTCCCTGGATGCCCGGCGCCAAGACAACAACCGCTGTGAGCTGCTCTGTTGCGTTAAAGTGTCAACACAGCATCCCAAAAAGCCAAATGAGGGCTTTCTGATGCCCTTCATGAAGAAATACTATGCCCCTGTCCTACTGCACCGCTACACCAGGATCATAGTGGTAATGCCATTTACCCCATCAGCAATAACATACGACATATTCAATCTCTGGTTATTCTAAACATATAACCTCTGGTGTTAATGTCAAATCCTGTGAGATCAAATTTAAAGAGATAAACAGAAACCCCTGCTTTGTGTCTTGCTTTTATTTGTGTTTTTTTTAAGTAGATTACTCTCTGTTCTATGTTCTCTTCAGATGTTGGTTTTCATCTTCATGCTCTGTGGATCCTTATTCCTCATGATGAATGTGAAAGTGGGGTTGGATCAGGAGCTTGCTATGCCCCAGGTCAGTAAGCACAGTTATGTGTAAATTAACATGGCTTCCTGTCTAACCTTACTAAGATTGTTTTGTTTCTCATCCAGGACTCTTACATGCTGACCTATTTCCAGTACCTGTACAAGTACTTTGAAGTCGGAGTCCCTGTTTATTTTGTAACAAAAAAAGGGTTTGACTTCAGCTCTGTGGAGGGCATGAATGCAGTCTGCTCCAGCGTGGGCTGTGATCAGTTTTCTCTGACCCAGAAGATCCAATATGCCACCAATTACCCTGAACTGTGAGTCAGAAGATTAAAATCTCTCATCTGAGCATAGCAAACTTTAGGCTCTGAAGCAAGCTCCATACCATTGTTGTTCACTTAAACTCTGTATCTACCAGTTCCTTGCAACAGTACTGAGACTTTCTCTACATGGGTCCTTCACATCATCATTTTTTACTAACATATCCTTGAACTTGCTGATATTGTAGTAACAACCTCTCACATACTTCCCAATCAGATTAGTTAACGATTGACTCAGTTACATGAATGTCATAGAGCAGATAACGGGTGCCTCTGAGTGATAGTGAGTGCAATCACTCAGATATCCCCAGTAATTACACTTGAAACGTGCGTACAGTCAGAATCTTTGTCCTGACAGGTGTGAAACCTTTGATGCACAAATTATGTGTTCACTGTGATGCAAATGAACATCTTTTGATTTTGATATACCTTATCAGATGGCTCGAACAGAGACAGAGACCATTTTAGGTAACAAAACACATTTGTTTCCTGGAGATAAGAAGGATTATGGAGCCATATTTATCGCCGGCCTTATCACTTGTCAAACAACTCATCAAGCAGCAACAACAAAATTATCGTTTCGAACACCAATAAATTTAACTGAAAGAATCAGAATGCCTTTAATTGTAATTGCATTGTAAAATATGATGAAACTGAGGCGCTACTCCTGCAGGTGCCTCGAGTATAAAAACAAGCCATGCTCACAAGTCATTCCCACTGTAAACTGTGCCCTTTCAGCAGGAGATGATAAATAATTATGAATATAAAGGAGTCAAGAATTAAATAGAAATGCCATGGTGCATTATAGTAATTCTGCTTGAGTAGGACAGTATTTGCACTTGTGTAAAAACTGTTCTTTAAGCTGGTGTCCTTGTTTCGAACGGCCTGTAGTGTCTACCAAAAGGGCAACAGGTCAAATGGTAATTTTGAATAAAATAATGAAGTGTTGCTTGGGAGTGCTGGGTAATGTTGCTTTGAATGCACCAGACTGACAGTGCATTGCTGTTTCTGACATGTTCCCAAGGGCGTAGGAAGGAGTTTACTATTGGGGGGGACACATATCGGAAAGCTGACAGATCCGTGGGACAAATGCACCTGTCTCCAATATTGGGG